>CAKNWW010157811.1:0-10634 GCA_932074435.1 Andricus kollari | reverse complement strand
TAATCAGTGAAAATCCTTATTGATTTAATTCAGCGACGTAATTCTCACTGGTTCGAATCTATCGCGAGTAAAATTTAGATTTAACAATCAACACTGAAAACTCGAATCAGCGAAATTTTACTTAGAAACAGTGAACCTTTTTTCGCTATTTCAATTTGTGAAAATTTCACTGAAATTAAGTCGTATTTCACAGATTAACCAAAATAAAAACGACTGGAAATTTTAGTGAAAGTAGTTGAAAGTTCCCATCGCTTTTGACTGATGCAATCAGTAAAATTGGAATGATTATCAGTCAGCTTTTTACTGATTCAAATTGCAAATAAAGAGTCACGGATTCTCAATTGAATTTCACTAATTGAAGTTTCAAAAGTATTCTTATTGTTTCTTAAATCAGTGAAAATTCACTAAATTTAACTGGATTTTAACAAATAGTAAATGTTGTAGCTTTTTGTTAGTAGCTTTTTTCATTGATAATTTAGTGAAAAACTACTAAAATTGCATTTATTTTTTATTGATTCGCAGTGAAATTATTTTTGCACCGTTTCATTTCTCTTAACTTAAATCATTAAAAAGCATGTCACTCAGTCGAATCACTAAGGACTTTCACTGATTAATCAATGAATTTGTCTTTTTATTAATTTTTTTCCTCACTAATCAGTTAAAATCCTTATTGAATTGATTCATAGCATTTGCTTACAATTTATCGAGGTATAATATTGTTTGAACAACCAATTCTCTCGAATCAGTGCCATTTTACTTAGAATCAGTGACGTATATTTAAGGCTACACCAATGAGTAAAATATCACTGATAAATTAGTGGCTATTAACTGAAAGATCAGTTCAGTAGCTTTTCAAAGATTCTCTGATAGAAACGTTGATGGAAATTTCAATGACGTTTACTGAAACTCCACTAAATTCTTTCACTGTTAAATCAGGAAAAACCGACTGGATTTTCAGAGAGTATTTACTGATTGAAATTAACAGAAGTACATCACTGAATCAAATTAGCTAGAAGTATATTTTTGAATCTAAAATGTTAAATTGTTAAAAAACGACTTAAAATTGAAATGATCAGAAGTTAGTCACAGATTCACAGTGAAATTTGTTGATTCTAATGAAGCTAGGAGTAAATTGTCGAATATAAAATTGTATTTTGTGTCTCCTCCTCAAGATCAAATGGTAGTCCCCTACTTCCGGTCAGTGCAGCTACGATTTTGAAAGTTAAATAAAGAAAATATGGCGCGCGTTCCTCCTCTGTTCTGCGATACGCGAGCCTTGTCATTCTTTTCTTTTGTGTCAGTCACACTAGACGTGTATTTTGAATACTTAAATTTAATAATCATTACAATAGGAAAAGGAAAAAAGGGAGACGCAGCAGCTCGCCGCCGTCCTCTACGTCTTCCAGTGCATCAGAAGATGAAATCTTTAAATCAAAGAAGGCCAAAAAGCTTCTCCTTAGAATTAAAAAACTGAAGAAAGATGCAAAGAAGACAAAGAAAGCAAAGGCAAGGCGCCACAGAGTGTGTGGTTCTGATTCGTCTATGTCAGAGTCATTCAATCCAGGTAAGCTCGTTTTCCCTTTTAGTTGTAAATATGTTAATGGTAACATTTATCAGGATTTAACCTGTAAAATGTTTGCTTAAAATATTGTCAATAAGCATCTCGATTCGACCTAAGATGGCGTCCTAAGTTACGATTAGGCACATGCTAAATTGCTTCACAGAGCTATCCTGTTGCTTAAGATATTGTTCTTAATTATGGGCTCTAACCCGATAGAAATCATTGGTCTAACCCAAAAATGTTTTCTTTTAAGACTTCGTTCTCAACGCGAGATCTAACCTGTCTGAATGCAATGGTCCTAACCTAAACATAATTGTGCATATGCTGATAAGCTTGAATTTGGGCTCTAACCCAGTAAAAATATTTGGTCTAACCAAAATAACTTCTTTTAAGATATTATTCTTAATGCGGGCTCTAGTTCACTAGAATTCAATGGTTCTAACATAAAATAGTACATTATGCAACAAGGGGCAAAAGTAGAAGATTTTTCCCGCGGGTGAGTTTACTGCCCGAACGAGAATATTGTTCCAGAGGGTGCGTTTACTGCCCGAGCGAAGCGAGGGCAGTAAGCGCCCGAGGGAAAAATATTATCGTAAGGGCAGTATAATCACCTAAGGGAAAAATATACTTTTGCCTGGTGTTGCATATAGTATTTTATTCCACTCTCGACTGAAAGTCCACTTTTTGGTCCTGAAAAGCGGGGTCGAAACAACTTCGCATTCTAAGGAGACTTTTTGAAAATTGAAAAAAATTTGCGAAATTTTGAATATTTTGAAAACTTCGAATTTTTTGAATTTTTTGAAAATTTCAAATTTTTTGAAATTTTTGAACATTTTGAATTTTTTGAAATTTTTGAACATTTTGAATTTTTTTAAAATTTTGAAAATTTGTGGAAAAAAATTGCTTTTGCCCCGCTAAATTTTACTTTCGCCCCGCTAAATTTTACTTTTGCCCCGCTAAATTTTACTTTTGCCCCGCTAATTTTACTTTTGCCCCGCTAATTTAACTTTTGCCTCGCTGATTTTACTTTTGCCCCGCTAATTTTACTTTTGCCCCGCAAAAATATTTTTGGGAAAAATATGCTACTTTCGCCCCGCTTATCAGGGGCAAAAGGTGGGTTTTTCGGTCGGGTGTAGAATAAATAATTTTATATGCTGATGATTCAATGGTCCTAACCAAAAAAGAACTTAATATTTTGATGAGCTCTAAGCTATCTGTAAAACACACATTTATTTTCCAGTAAGGAATTTTTTTTCTGTTGCCTTAATTCAGGTCCTTCTTCACCATGGTTTGATTATTATCTTGCCAGCGAAACAGATCTCTACTTTTCCGACAGTGGGGATGAGAGCACATTATTGGCTGAGCGGAAGTCTGTCAACGCAGAAAACAATACTACAAACACTGCAAATGTAGTTTCTGTACATCCTGGGTTGACTAAAGATCCAGTTCTTGGCACCAGTGCTTCTTCCAACATCAATTCCTCTGCTGGTAAGGTTCTGACAACGAGCGTTCAGAAAATACTCGGAAAGCGCCCAACCGAAGATAAGACGCTAGCTCCGCCAATCCACCATGACTTTGATGTCCGCTGGAAGGAAATAAAACAGCTCGGCTTGCCTTCTGAAGAGAAATCAGATTTGATTAAAAAATATCCTCTCTTACAGAAAATGGTCAATTCTTCGCCCCGCCAAAATTAAATCCAGAATTCAAAGGGTTACAGGAAAGTACTCATTCCAGGGATAAAAGAATCGCCTTGAGACCAGAAAAGCTATCGACGTGTATAGCAGCCTCAGCGAGAGCGATATTATCCGTTCTAGAGACATCGGAACCCTAAAATAGTGAAGGTGTTGACAGTGCCTCTTTTCTGCAACCTATATCTGATTCATGCCGAATGCTTGCAGACTTGTTTCAGGAAGAAACAGTCATCAGAAGAAGTCTGGTTTTGGTGAACTACAAGCCATCTCTTAAAAAGCTATAGCTACTACTACTCCAGATGAGTTTTTGTTTGGCTCCAATCTTTTCGCAAAAGGTCAAATCAGTAAAGCTAATTGATCACACATCGAATGAATTTAAACCTACAAAGGTCAAGTCTCAAACGACTTAAAAAAATCCGAAGAACCTGTCTCGTTAACAACACAAGAATAATTTTTCGAAGCGAGGCGGGCAGAAACCATTAGACTCCTCGACAGGATTTTGTGAAGAATTGCCGGTTCCAACAACCTTATCAGGCGTAGTCTCAGTTGAAGACAGCTAACCGGAACAAGGGGAATTCCAGGAAGAATCAAATAATTCAGTAAGTACAGTCGCTGGTAGGCTCACGTATTTTATACGTGAATGGAAAACAATTTCTTCAGACCCGATTATTTTATCTTGGGTTCAAGGTTACAAAATACCCTTCAATGGAATCCCACATCAACAGTATTTGAATCATAGAAACTTTTCTATATCGGAAAAAACCCAGCTTTTTTCCTCAATTTCTGAACTTACAGAAAAGGGAGCCGTAGTAGAATGTACTCGTAAAGAAGGCCAATTTCTTTCACCTATTTTTCTAGTTCATAAACCAGATGGTTCTAATAGGTTTATTTTGAATTTGAAAATATTAAACAAATTTATTCACACAGAAAATTTCAAATTGGAGGATCGCAAAACTGCGATCAGATTAATGAGTAAAGATTACTTGGTGGAGACCTTAGATTTAAAAGATGCTTTTAACACAACCGCGGTTGGCGTAAGTCAGAGAAAATATCTAAGATTTCAGTTTGATGGTAAACAATAAAAAAGATGGTGTCGGATACGACCCCACCTGGTCTTCTGGGCCTCTGATCCCCACCTTGTACTAGAAGGATTAACAACTCATCGATGTAGAACTATGATGTGGCTCTTAAGAAATGTTGGACCTTCTCTCTACGCAACTCTATAAATCCTTATAAGCCACAAGTTCCTGAGATTCTCAAGTTTCTTACTCAAGAGGACGAAAAAGGCTCTTCGTATAGTACAATCAACCTGTAATCCGTAAGTGGTTCTAAATTATTTTTCTTCAAGATTTATCCAAAAAACTTGTAACGGTCCTAGCTCCTACTACAAGTCATAGAATGCAAACCTTTGCTTCTATTAAAATCAGTAACATTAGAAAGACTCCAACTTCAGTTGAGATTAAGATTACAGATCAGATTAAAACGTCGGGTCGCAATCGTCGCAATCGTCGGGAAGCTTCGAAGTCTTTACGGAAATCCACTGAGAAATTGTTTATCTCTACCAGAAAACCTCATCAAGATATCTCCTCCCAGACCCTGAGTCATTGGGTTAAGGATACCTTAACAAAAAGCGGAATTGACATAGAATTATCTTCTGCGCATAGTACACGACATGCAGCTACTTCCACTGGTAAGGATCTTGGAGTTGATTTGGATTTGATTAGGAAGACAGCTGGCTGGACAAAGAATTCAACCACGTCCGCTAGATTTTACGATTGTCCTATCGTAGAAAATAGCCTACAATTAGCTAATTCTATATTGAATTCCGATACTTAATTTATCTTGACCCAAGAAGTTTTTCTTCAACTTTTCTATTTTGATATAAAAGTATCAAATATCTTTAATGTTTGTCCATTGTAAGAAATTAAATAAATTGCCGTATTTCTTGTTGCTTTCAACATCTACCATTTGATCTTGATGAGGAGACGCGAAATACAATTTATTGATTGAACGAACTTACCTGTAAGTGAAGTTCGATCCTAATTGTATGAGCGTCTCCTCCGAATAGATCAAACCCACTCTGTTTTAATTACCCATCATCTAATTTTAATTAGATCCCTAGTTAAGACGGCAAAACTTTCAATAAATGACAAGGCTCGCGTATCGCAGAACAGAAGAGGAACGCGCGCCATATTTTCTTTATTTAATGTTCAAAATCGAGACTGGACTGACCGGAAGTAGGGGTACTACAATTTGATCTTGAGGAGGAGACGCGAAATAAAATTGGATCGAACTTCACTCACAGGCAATTTCGTTCAATCAATAAATTTTGAGTGGTTAAAAAACGACTTAAAATTAAGCAAATTTTTGGAAGCCCTGCCTACTTTTTGTTCTTGAGACATTTTTTGGTTCCAGGTGGGAGAGTCAAGTATAAATGAACATCGAGAGTGAGTTTTATGCCTAATAATAACAACGTTTATACAAATGCCTTAATCTGATAATTAAAGCAGTCTGTGCATTTCGCTTAATGGCTTCAATTTCTTTAGAGCATCTTCGCGTCGCACCTTTATATAATAACAGAGGCGGACCACTCGGGCAAGGAAAATCCACTTTTACCATTACCGAGTCGGATTACCTTCCTCCAAGTATTGAGGTTAATTTCTTTACTCTTAAAATCATATTTTCAGGTAAATAGGTAGTTGATGTAGTTTCCGAGAAGTGTAATATAAAAATGTTATTAGAGAATGGAGACAAAACACAACGAAAACATTTGTTGCAAAATTTATTTTGTGAATTAAATTATTTCTTGTCAGTTTCTTTAGAAATAAAATGTTCAATTTTTTGAAGTTAATTATTTGTAACATAATGGTACCTACTTTTCATATATGTATGCATGTATGATAAGAAATATTTTTCGCAGCTCTTTATGTATCCAAATTTTAGATCTTATCAAGTTTGTAAACTTAGGCATGATGCAGGAAAATTATTGTATAAATGTATATATATATATATTTATTTATTTTTTTTGAAAATTGAGTATTAGGAAAGGGGGGTAAATGTTCTGTAATCGATTGGAAATAAAATTTTCATAATATATGCATGATTTCAACTCTTTTCAATGCCTATATGAAGTGAGGAAAATTTTTCATTTACAGCCCCTAGGCAGTGAAAAGTAGTTTTCACTCCCTAGGGAATAAAAAGTGGTGTCAGAGGTACATAATGAAAATTATCAAGCGATCAGTTGATTGCATTTGCAGATTGTGAATTCACCATACATTTTAAAGTTTTTCCCATATGAGCAGAAATTATGCATGTGTTACAAAAAACGTCTGAAATCATGCATTTGTTATAAAAAATGGCGTACGCACGGTGAGCCTCAACCATCTATCTTTTTTAATTAAACAATTAATTTTAAAACTTTTTAAAAGTTATTTTTAGTAATTTTTGTTAAGTATTACGTCCAAAAGGAAATTCGATCAACTTTATGTTAAATACTTTTTTATCATAATAACCACCCATCCTATAGGTTTTTTTTGTTAAGTAAATATGAATTTTTTGTCAAAATAGAATAGAATTTTACTTATTTTAAAAAAGGCTCAATAGTTTTTTTTCTTCAAATATTTAGAACATTTAAATCTATTCAAAAGTCATAAAAATAAAGAAAAGTCGAGTGCAATAATACTTTAATAACTTTAACGAAAAAAAAAAATTTGCCATGCAAAAACCTCCAATTCTTTTATAATACTTTTTACTCAGATTTTCATGTAAAATAACACTTTCTAAACAATAATTCAAAAACTATCGAAAAGTAATAAAAAATTAAGAAAGAAAGAGTGCAAAAACGCTTATGACCACAATTACAAAAAAAAAAGATTTTCTGTCATACAAAAACCTTCATAAAATGCATAGTTTTTAGTTTATCTAATTTGTTATTACACTTCTTTACTCAGTTTCTAATGAAGAATAATCACATACTAAACAATAATTTAAAATAATCAAAAAATTAATTGAATTTCACTTATTTTAAAAAGGGCTCTATACTATTTTTCCTTTAAATATGTAATTAAAAACTATCCAACAGTGATAGACAATAAAGAAAAATCGAGTGTAAAAACGCTAAAATTACCTTAATGAGAAAATACCATTTTCTGCTGCACAAAAGCGTCCATGAAACGCACAGTTTTCAATTTATCCAATTCTTTCATGATAATTTGGTACTAGATATTTAATGCAGAATAACACTTACAAAACAATAATTTAAAATACGTAAAAAAACTTTTTTTTAAATTTTATTTATTTTAAAAAGGGATCGATGCTTTATTTTTGTTATGAGCATAAAGTACTTGAAAATGATTGGAAAAAAATATTCTGTGAAGGAAAGTCGAGTACAGGAACTTTAAGGTTGAAAATGATTGATGCTCACCGTGTAGAGAAGGGGAAGTTTTGCAACTCATGTATTTTTCCAGTACTCGTCGAAAAAGTCCCGCTTCTTTCCTTTGGTGCATAAAATACTTATATAATTACGACTTAAATTAATGGAACAATGAAAAAAATTAAAATACATTCAGGAAAGAGTGAGGGTATTACAAAAATTAAATTCTGCGAGCCCCCTTCAAATTCAAGTAAGCACCATTTAGAAACAACAATTAGCACTATCTGTTCTCCGACATATAGTCTGAAATAATAAATTGCAGTAATACAATTTGTCAAAATCTCTTACCAGTTTATAAATCCTGGAAAATCGTACTTTCTACATTATTTTCAGAGTAATCCGACGACTGTTTGTGTAAAGTTGAATTGGATAAAAAAATCTGAAGTGTGTGAAGTCTTTTACTTTTATGTACAGGAGAAGATGAGAATCTTGAGAGGAAGGAAAAGACGTTCGAAGGACATGATTTCAATTCTGTTCGAGGATAGTTTCGATTCGAAATGCACGTTGCTGTGAGAGGAGGTTGAGACGAAGGTTTGGGATTGGAGATTATGGCATCGTCGGTGCAGGGCTGAGTTAGGAAATTCGATAGACGACTCGAGAATTTCTGGCTCTTTCAGTGCTTCGTCTTACGGATCGCTGGACAGTCGTTTGATATTGTAACGGCAGTAATCTCGACCAATGATGTCCTCCTTGGGAATTTCTTCCTCTAATGGCTCCATACCTTCCTCGGCCATTCGATCTCTTACCTGTTGGAACATAAATAAATTTTATGGATTTTTATTGTATACTAATTTAACCTTTCATTGGACATTAAATTTTATTGAATTGATAATAGCTATTTGTGGTAAAAATGCACAAAATAGGCTATTACCGACAAGTGTTAAACTTGTAGCATGATCTAAAGGAAAATGCTGCAATGACAAGAGTAGAATTTAAATAATTTTTTGAACCATTTTTTTGTGATATTTTTTACAGTTTTCAGACAAGCTAGTTAGTTTTCAATGTGAGTGGGGAAGCCGAGTTTTTAGATTAGTTTTTAGATTGGTCTTTAGATCTTGGTGCATTTAGTCGTTTCCAACGTTCTGGAGATATACCTCTCTGGTCCCAGGCTTACCCCATCGCACAGTGAATGACGCGGACCTTTTTGCACAGCAAAGTGAGCCTCACCCACTCTGCCATCCGGCAGCCTCCCCTAGTTAGGGAACCCCCTGGGGGTTTCAGCCAAGTTTGTGTATAATTTTTTAAAAAGAATTCATAAGAATATTTTTATTTTGCTATTGCGTCAATTTTCAGAATAGATGTGTTTCAAAGTGTGCATGCGCCAATATTATTCTCGAATAGTCTGTTGGATTGAAGCATTTTGCCAGGCCCAAATTGGTAAGGTGGGATTTGGGCTTATTTTATATCCCAAATCGGCACTGCACTTTGCACATCATTTAGACGCATGGAAGTACTCACTTTCGAGGTGGTTGTTGCTTAAAACTGAGATATTTTCTCTGGTTTGATCCTGATTAAGTAAACCGAATGTCGGGATAAATATACTTAAACCTCACCAGAACTTATTTTTCAGTGTGTAACATTACGGAATTTAATAACAAAATAAATCCCATAATACCGGCGTCATAAGGGGAGCAAAGATACCATAGTGAGGGAAATTCGAGCGTCTACAAGTCCAGTGGATCTGGTTACTATCAGGCTCAGTGACGCAGTGGACAGTTTGCTCACACCAGCGGCCTGAGTTCGAATCCTGGTGCGGAGACAATTTTTGCTCACTAACGATTGTTTCCAACTCTTCGATAGGTAAAATAACGCCGGATGTAGCCAGGATTTCGTTACAAGTATATAAAAAATTAGGCTACCAGTTTGAAATACGGAACGATTAGGGGAAAGTGGAGCATGCTGTCAGTACGGGGCACGGTGACTCTTGCAAATAATGCCCGTGTTTTTTCATTTTCATATTAATTTTTTTTAGGTAAAATAGCTTTCTTTGGTATTCAAGAAAGCTATTAAATGTGAAAAAAAGTAATATGAAACTGAAGAAACACGAAAATTTTTTGTAAGAGTCACCGTGCCCCGCATTGACACCATACCCCACTTTCCCCTACACAGGCCGACAAAAATGACATGTTTTTTGTACCCAAAGACCGGACTGATGATGCGTCTGATTTTTGAGATATCCTAACATAAAAGTGCAAAAATGGCTATTTTTAGCCATATTTGAGGCAATATAACATGATCAGCAATTTTTTTTTTCTCTAAAAACTACTAACTCCATCTTTTAGTACTTTTTTTCTCCGAGATATGACACACACAATTTTATAATCTTTCTTCGCCTTCTTTGCTAGGTTTTCATTGTGAAACTGAAATGGTTAATGTGCGATATCTCGGAGAAAAAAAATCGGTTCCGGATGATCGAAAATGGAAATGGAGAATAAAAATGAGTACTAAACGATGGAGTTCGCAGTTTTTAAAGAAAAAAAAATTGTTGATCGTATTATATTGCCTCAAATATGGCTAAAAATAGCCATTTCTGCACTTTTAGGTTCGGATATCTAAAAAAACTGACGCATAAGAAAAATTTGGATAACAGATTCGCTTTTAGGATACCAAAATCCTACGGTGTCACATAGTCCGGTCTTTGGGTACAAATTTTGTCGGTTTGTGTTATTTAACTAACGGTGAATAAATAAACGATTCTTTTAAACGTTTGAAATATTGCCCATATTTAAATTTCGTATTCTTAAGCATTCAAAATTAAAAATGTTTTTCTTTGGAGTGTTAAAACTTATATTGTGTTAAATTTGGTTCGATTAAAACTAAAGAAGTTTTTAATTAATGCAACCATATAAAATTGAAAAACTAATTCAATTTTAAGCTGAAATACGTCACACTTCTAAAATTTTGAGTTTTAAAGAATGTTTTTATTTAATTCTTTAAAACTCAAAATTTT
>CAKNWW010157720.1:0-10817 GCA_932074435.1 Andricus kollari | reverse complement strand
GGTAATGCATTTTAATAATTTGTATAATTTCATTAATATTTAAGAAAAATAATTTCACATTTACAATTTTAAATCCTCATTTAAATATGAGTTTAAAATTGTAGTAATTGCATTTTAATTTCTGCTAAAAGTGATTTTTTTACCCTGAACACCTAGGACCTAGAGTCTTAAGTGTAAAAAAATGAAAATAGATGCGCTTTCGTAGCGTAAATTGTAATTCTAGATTTCAAATGAAAAGTTTTTGAATGCCTTCTCACGTAAACTTTCCAATTAATTTTTTTTACAGCAAATTTGTGTAATACCTAATCATTTGAATTGCGAAGTTCAAGAAAACGATAATAATTAAAACTCAATTATTTTCAATCATTCTAGAGTAATATTTAAAATCGAAGGTCTAGGTTCACCGAGTTTCGGGGAACCTAGCCTCCCTTTTTCAGCTCCCCTGGATTCACCGAAAATAACTTTTCTACACTCACCGAATTTCGGTAAACCTAGACCTGACCATTTAAAATACCGCTAATAAAGATCAAAACTAGTTTTCTAACTACACCATCAAGTACATTTTGGCACAATTTGTATATTCATTGTTATTTTCTATACGCATCTAATTCTTGACGAGAATAAATTGAACTTCAAAAGTTAAAATATTTACCTTTAGTCCGGTTTAGAGATCAAAATTGTACAAAAATAAAGACATCAGAAAATTCATCTAACTTAAAAAAGAATTAAGAACTGTTGTCATCAAAATTAAAAAGAAATAATTTCACAAAACAAAATTGTAAGAAAATAAATTTCTGAATACAATAAAGGAATTCTTGAAAATGCTTTGGAAAAATCATCAACAAATAATATTGATTATTGTATAGTAAGCGAATTTGAAAATTATAAAAAAATCTGTCTAAATTCCTGAGCTATGTTTCACTGGAAAAAATGTTAAAAATTTGACTCGAAAATTAAATTGTATAATTTTCAAGTACGTTTGTAAGAGTATTAAATAAACAATTTCGTTTTTTACCGATAGATAAGTTTGGAGAAAAGGTTATTAAAAAAAAACCCAAAAAATTTAAGTTTTGCAATTTAATACTGACGTTTTTCAAAATTTTGTGTACAGAAATAAACAAATTGGTGGAAAATTTTTAAAACATAAGTATGGAAAACAATATTAAATTGGTTACAAGACTTTGAGAAAATTAAAACGAACGCCTCAGTTTACAAAAAAAAACTTAACAATTATTAATTTTCGGCATATTATACAACATATTCCGAATTGATACTATGTTGAAATTCAAACGATTCAACAAATTATTTCCATATTTTTAATGGAATTTCTCATTTATATTCAGTGTTTAAAATCCAATTCAAAATAAATTAGTTTTTATAACTCTTATTCTAATTTTTAAACATAAAAAATTATAACTTTGCTTAATTTTGTTGTATTGAAAACTAAAAAGAAAATAAAGGAATATCGCACGATCCACAATATTTAAACAATCACTTTTTGGTATCAGTTACCAAATTCACTGAAGTAGCGGAAATTCTCCAGATAATTTCAGTCTTACGAAAGTGTGGCTAAAAAACGTAAAAAATACAAAAAAACCCGAAATTTTTAATAGTTTTTTTTATATCAAGCCGAATCACTTTTCGGACAAACTTGAACCTGACTTACGCCACTCGACGTTTAGCCACATAAATAATAATAAATTAAATGACATAAATAATGTAGTTTTATAGTTATCACCCTTTGAAAACGCGAGATCCTTAAAATATTATCAACGTACCATTCCACCGAAAGTAAATCCCCCAGATGGTGCGGCAGGTGCCGCAGCTCCAAAACTAAACCCTGCATTGGAAGCGCCGGCTCCCGAAAAAGGCGTCTGGCCCTGTGCAGGTTGTGCCGCTCCAAACACCGGCGTCGACGCCGGTGCACTTTGTCCAAAAGCAGATGGCGTCTCTGGTTTTGGTGAATTAAACGAGAAGCTAGGTTGCGCTGGAGTAGCCTGTGTCGTCGTGCTAAATGTGTTTCCTCCGAAAGTACTTCCAGCCTGCGTCGTGTTCGAATTTGCTCCAAAGGCAAAGACTGGTGGTTTCTGTGCGATGGCCGATGAAGTAGAATTTCCACCAGCAAAGTTAAAGCCACCACTCGATGGTTGAGAAGATCCAAAAGAGAACAAATTTGTACTCGGCGCCGGATTGTCACTATCATTCGGTTTCGATACCGGAAAGGCATTCGAGGTTTGTGGAGAGCCAAAACTAGAAGGAGAATTGTTTCCGAAAAGAGGCGCCGAGTTTCCGAAAGGCGCTGCCGTCGTCGAGGTTCCAAAAGATGGAGTTGCTGCTGGGAAAAGCGGGGCTTTGTTACCGCTTCCAAAAACTGGAGTGCTTTTGTCCGTTGCTCCAAACGCCGGAGTTTTCGTTACGGGGTCACCGAAGGCTGGAAGTTTACTCTCCTGTGCTCCAAAAAGTGATGTCTTCTTCTCCCCCGCCCCAAACGCTGGAGACGCATTGGCTTCGCTAGTTCTAAGGGGTGAGGCTGTCGTCGAGGATCCAAAAGTAGTAGCTGAGGTTGTACTAGGGAAAGCTGGAGGCGGCTTTTTCTCTGTGGTGGCAGTAGTTTCTGCAGGTTTGTTTCCACCAAACGAAAAGGTTGGGCCACTTGCAGATGGGACTCCGAAAGTGGGTAAGGTTGCGGGTTGTGATGGTTTACTCTGATCCGAGAAGCTGAAGGTAGAATTACTAAAGGGTGGAAGACTTGTTGCTACAGTCGTTGTCGTCACTGGTGAAGCTGTGTTTGCAGGAACGGTCGTTTTAGGTGTGAACGAAAAGTTTGGTGGTGAGCTAATGGTATGGCTCGTTGTCACCGTTGAGGAAAAGGGAGAAGCTGTGGTCGAGGAAGAAATCGTTTGAATAGATGTTGGCGTTCCTCCAAACGCAGTTTTCTTTGCTTGTGGTTCATCTTCTGCTGGTCTCTTAGATTTTGGTGATCCGAACTTGAAACCAGGGGAGGACGCAGTCGTTGCTTGAATTGTTGCTGCAGGAGTGCTAGGAATTCCAAAAGAGAACTTCTCTACCTTCTCAGTCTTTTCGATTTTGTCACTACTTTCAGTTTTCTTCTCATCTGATTTCGGAATTCCGAAGGTGAAAGTCGGCTTATCAGTTTTGTTTGACTCCTTTTCTGCATTTGCTACCGTATTAGAGCTCTTGTTTAATTGGAAGCCAGCTGCGTTCTCGGTACTCTTCTGTCCGAAAGTAAATCCTGAAGGTTTTGCCGCTTCGGTATTTTTATCAGCCTTTGGAATTCCGAATGAAAATTGTTCGACATTAGTGACTGCGGCTTTACTTCCGAAGGTGAATCCACTTGCAGATTCAGCAGGCTTTGCGTCGGCTTTGTCGATGCCAAATTTAAAACCGCCATCTTTAGGTGGCACCCCAAAGCTAAACTGAAGAGAGGATCCACTGGATGAAATAGATTTTTGTGTTCCTGGCTTTGCAGTAGTGCAAGCGACGCACTCTGTGGCCTCAGCTTTGTTTGAGATTAAACAAGAATCACAGGTCCAGGCACCAACAGGTTTCTTGAATTTGTCTCCAAATCCTTGCAAAGATCCTTGTGTATTTTCTTCTGGCTTCTTGAGACTGGCGTTGCTGGTTCCCGGTTTAACAGCTTTACAACAGGGACAAACAGTTGCTGTTTCTGCGTTTCGAACCATACAACAAGGACATTCCCAGGTACTTTTTGGTGGTTTAAAACCCTCTATGGATTTGTTGTTGAACTTCAAAGTATTTTCTTTGCTGGCTTCGTTTTTGGAACTTCCTTTGGACGACGGTTTAGCACCATTGCAACAGGGACAGGTCATGATGTTTCCGTTGTTTCTTACCATACAACCAGGACATTCCCACGAATCACCGGCGGGTTTGAACTTTTTCAGAAGGTCTGAGTCATGTCCAGAATTAGCAAGTTTAGCTACAGGTCTTGGTGTAGTGCATGAAACGCATTTCTCTTCCGATTGCTTATTTCTGACCATACATGCGCTACACTCCCACTGGTCAGTGGACAGTTTGAATTGGGAACCGAAACAATCATTCTCAATGGGTTTAGGTTGGATGGTGTTGGCTCCAGAGACACGAGGTGGTTCCTTAGCCTTGAGTTCGGGCTTGGAAGATTTGCACGAAGTACAATGCGTAGTGCTGTCGTTCCTTATCAAGCATTCGCTACATTCCCAGCTCTCGTTATGGTTTTGTAATGAATTTAGAACCTCAACCGCTTTCGTTGATTCAGATGATTTTCTTTTATCCTCTGGAGTCGAGTTCCTTTCATTTTCACCTTCCTTCGCCTTCTTGCGGAGTTCGCTCAAGAAGTCATTAACGCTGCCTGACTTCAGTTCACTCGCGACACCCAACACGGTCGGTTCACTAATTTTCTGTTTAGTTTTCGCTTTTTCTTTCAGTTTGGGAGCAGTTGAGCCAGACCACATGAAGTTCGGTGCGGACGTGTTACTATAGATAGATTCATTTGAATCGAGAATGACCGTTTCTGCTGTGCTTAAATCATAAGAAAAACCTTTCGCGGCTTCTTCAACGGCATTGAGTGGATTGCTGAATGTAAAGTCATTGATGGATTTGAGGGATTTCGTGGTGTCGGTTACCCTAATGGGACTAGCGAATTTAAAGGAATTTTCTTTATCAGTGCTTCTGTCGGCTGATTTCGTGTACTGAGGTAAAGCGATTTCGAATCTAGGTAGAGTTGAAATAGGCAATGGTATCGTGGGGAGATTGACAGGTTCCAGCGTCTCGTCGTCCAGGGGATTCTTTTTAGATTTTGCTCGGAGTTTTCCACGGAACTTGGGATCATCGTCCGCAGCAGTTCTGCAAAAGAGAATAAAATTGTAGGGTAAAGCTATACAATGAAGAGGAAGGGTTCCTTTATGATAGTATTTAATATTTTTAGAGCATTTATATTGTGTACGGTAGAAGAAACAAATATTACCTGAGACGATATTCAGAAGGCGTTGTTAATGGAGGTCCGCTCTGTGCAGAAGCAATTTGCCTCGCAGCAAGTGTCGTGTCTTGTAATCTCTGTCGCCTTCTTATCTTTAACAAATCTGGTACTGTTGGCACAGTGAGCTCTCGCGTCATGTGACGTAAACCAACTTTCGGCGATGCACACATCTGTTCTTCCCTTGTCCGTTTCCTACCACCTGCATTCATCAAGTTTGTCGCGTTTTTAATTGGAATTTTCTTGGCATCCAAAATGGGCGAAGAGAAATGCTCGAGAGCCTCCAATATTCTCTTTGCGGTTTGACTTATTCCGGAAGAATCTATGTCCGCGGTGTTAGAAGGTTTCACTTGGACGTTTGTTCTTCTGGGAACTTTGAGCTTGTACTGAAAAATAAATCAATATACAATTAAAGGTAAACCTTTGGGTTCCCTTTGTTTTTAAACACTGATTGGATAAAAAATGTACCTCGTTGTTTGAATTGAAAAGAGAGCGACTACGCTTGTAAAGGCCAGCGGCGTTCGCTCCTCCGAATGTTACGTTGCCGGAGTAAAATGGAGACGAGAGGGATGGCGAACGTTCCAGTGTGTTGCTCATGATTGAGGAATTAAAACTAGGTCTACGGCTGCTGAGGGAATCTCTAGTACTCGTGTCTAAGAAGAGAGATCTTGGTGATTGCAGGTGATTTGCTAGAAAGTAAAAAAGCAAGAATTAAGCGCAAGTCTTATTTAAAGGAGCTTAGAATAAATGTATGAATAAAGTTTAAAGTTGCACTTACTGTAGTTCAATTTATCATCGATAAACCTTTTTTTATTGGCAAATGAAGAGGCAAAGCTCGTGTTTGATGGAGCCTCTTGTCTGTTGTTTTGTGGAATAAGAGAACTACACCCACTAGTACTTTCGCTCGATTCAGAATTATCATCCGCTCCGTTAGTAACTCCATTGTCTTGAGTTATTGGAATCATTGAGTTCAGATTTGACCTTTGTGAAGAAACACCTCTGACATCATTTTGAATGGCTGGTGTTGAAGATACCAAGCGTCGAGCACCGCTGGGTCCAGCTGCCAATGGCTCAAGGAAATCCTCATTCTGTGATTAAAAGAATTAAAGAATTTAATAAAAAACTTTCATTTACTAAGCAGGATATCAAATATTGTGTTAAACTTACTGTTTCGTCGTGGTTAAGGAATTGTTCTTTGGAACCATCTACTTTGTTGAGAGAAGATTTGTTTCTTAGTTGAATGTTGAAAGTTCCCGGGGGATGGACCACATCCATTCGTATACGTGGACGCTTTGCAGCTGGAGCCTCTTGCACTTCCTCCGCGAATTCCTCATACTCGGTATTTTCAGAGTCGTTTAACATCTCTCCATTATCTTCTGAATTGTTAAACCATTTGCTAATCCATGATCGTTGTGGCATGAGGTCTGTTACCTTTGTCGCGACTTTCTTAACGAATGACTGAAAGAAAATGTTCAAATTAGTGAAGATTTATATCAATAAGACTCCGTTCTGAAGATATTTAATTAAATAAGTTGGGAGCAACAGGGTCGATGGTTTACGACTTTCTGGATCATGAAAAAAGCTATTTTTCAGCAGAAAGGGAGAATGGGACATTTTTTAAATGTATTTTCTACCAATATTTTGGACTATAAAATTCCACAGTTTGCAGGATGTAAAGAATCCTGAATTTTTCAGTTTTTTAAGCTGTATTTAAATTTCATCCGCTTATTCTATATTTTTAACATTAATGCGATTTTCATTAAGTGTAAATTCAGGGTGTCTAGTGATCAGTCAATTTGAAATTCCCGGTTTTCCCCCGACTAATTTAAAGATGTCTTTTTGAAATTTGTCATAATATAACGCACAGAAATGGGAATTACAATAATCTACAGACACAACATTTACGTCGGGAAGAAAACAATTATTTACATAAACGTGTCAAACTTATTCTTAATCACAGACTAAAGTGATAAATATTAATCGAAACTACATTGACGATCACAAGTATGGCACCACCTGTTTATCGATGATTTCCAAGTTCTTTTAATGTCAAATATATGAGAATTAACCTTTCTTAATCTTAAATAGGTTGAAAGCTATCGGAACTCCCTATCAAATAAGTCAAGATAAGGTTACTTTGTGAATCTT
Organism: Andricus kollari; assembly: GCA_932074435.1. Classification (NCBI taxonomy): domain Eukaryota; kingdom Metazoa; phylum Arthropoda; class Insecta; order Hymenoptera; family Cynipidae; genus Andricus; species Andricus kollari. Next base: position 3,679 of record CAKNWW010157720.1, on the reverse strand, counting down.
TTAAGAAGATATTGCAAAAGTAATGCAGATTTCAATGTTATCTTAAAATTTAAATAAAATATTACAAATATATTTTAATGTCCTTTAGATCATTTTAAAGATAAATTTCTATAAAATTACACCAATTTATCATCATTATTGTGAACATTGCTTTTATTGTGTAACATATTCAAAGTTAAAACAAAAATGTTGGAAAAATTCAATACTTTTTCTGCTGTAAGAAAGATTTTTGTAAAATATTATGACATAAGTAATCATGAGATTGCTATCAAATATATTAAATATATTCATTTTATTTATTATTATTTTCCTAAATGTGATGGATTTCAATATTTCTAACTTTGCTGTATCTACTTTGTAAAATGTCTGTTGTACAAATATTCCCGTTTCCAGGTCTCGCTAATCGTACAGAAAAAATGCGGATATTCGTACAAAAATTTCGGTACACGTACCCACGGCTTTAAAAAACATTAAAACTTGCAATACTTTTGCAGTATCTTTTTAAAGAATTGATAAGATACATTCAGCCTGGTTCATTTTATAGAGAATTCTGATAGCTTTCAACCTATCAGAGAAAAAAGTTTAACTCTCATATAGTTAACTTTAAAAGAACTTAAGCAATCATCGAAAAACTTTTATGGTATCATATACGATACGTGAAGCAATCAGATTTTCCAGTCTCTGATTCTTGATTAAACAATAAAAAGATAAAGCTAGACATCATGACATTTTCAAACAATTTTATTTAAAAAAACGCGAAGAAATATTGTCTAAACTAAACCAAAAGCAACATTACGACCCCAAATTATTGCATATTTAAGTGTTAAATAGTATTTTTATTGAATTAAAAATTAATTTTAGTCTAAATCTAATTTATAGTTTTTGAATTAATCAAATATTTATTACGCCTCGCCCAATAAATTTAAGCTAAATATAGTGGCCGTAGCTACGGGTACCGAAATTTCGGTACCCGTAGCTGGAAAAGGGGCTGTTCGTACCAAAATGACCGAACAAATAGCCAAATTTTTTTGGTACGTATAGACACTTCCAAATATAATTCTGAAATTCAAAATACAACTTGAAACGGAATTTTTTATTTTCTTGAATGTTTAATCTCGCATACAAATAATGTTCTGGTAATTAAATAAACTCTTGATTAAATGTCTTTGCATAAATCGTTTTCGCTTTTACAAGTGGCATAAAGGTCACAGCCTAATTGCGCAATGAATCAATAAATTCGTGTGGTAATACTTTATTGTACGAATAGGAAAATTCGCAGAATATTCTAGAAAGCTAGTTAATCTCTTTCAATATAACAAGGGACATTCAATTTGACAATTAATTATATTTGAACCAGTCACCTACTTATTGATCATGAACTATTGCCATAATAAATTAATCAAAAATTACACGGCAGAGGAACAAATGACCATAATTAAAATAATAATACATTATAACATTGAATTTGTAGTATATTGTTAATCACAGGATTATTTTCAAATTAGAAACGAGCTATAAAAATTTAGAAAATTTCTCCGATATTTTAAGGGGGTAAATTTTCACGAGAGCTTCTCTCGTAATAAATATTGATAAATACATACATATCTTTCAAATTATCATCGAAATTCGATTGGTAACCAAAATTTCGTAAAAATGTGCAATCTGACAAGAATATTGTAAACGCCCCTCTCCCTCTCTGGACGTTTTAACGAACTGCGACAATTTCTTGCAGCATGCAGAGACGCAATCATAACGAAATTTAATCAATTTTAGATGTATTATCACGGAATAACTTGCACGAGATGCCTCTTCTATGTTGTCTAAGATGATTTTGACTCAAGGTTAACATGTCTTAAGTCCGAGAAATTATCGCCACGCTCCGCGCCAAGATTGAGGTTATCGAATCAGCACGCGCAAGTTATTCATCGCGTGTAGAATGACAAATAGACCCGTTTCTCCGAAAATCGTCACTGCAGATAAGAATAAGATGGACATGGAAGAATTCGTGGGTCGCTGAGATTCTCGTGCGGGATCATTTGAATCAACGAAATACGCAAAATGATCATTTGGAGGAAAACAGGTTCAGGCCAGGTCGGGGGCATAAAGGCAGCGAGACGAATGCGAATCATAAAGTACTCACGTTGTTTGAATCGTAGGGCTTCGCTCCGTGTGACCGTCTTCCGGAAAGATTGTTACTCCCCTTGGCCATGATCGCACCACTCACTTGTTCCTAATTAACACGCGGTAATTGATTTAGACGTAATTTCATTCCAAATTGTCACTGCTTTACCACCGCGCGACTTGATCGAGGCCACGAGAGAAAATATGGCCGCCACTTCGTTCGCGCCGCGCCGTTGAAACCCAGAACGAATTCAGACCTAGATCGGCCACTCAACCTTTCTTTGTTCTGGAAAAATTGTCCAGGACCAGCAGACTGATAGGCTGGAAAGTTCGTTAGGCTCGACTTCCGGTTCAAGTGTTCAAACTTCAAACTGTTCAAACTTCAAAAAGATTAGCTTGTAAAGTCTTTGGACCTTGGAAACGTTACAAACTTTCGAAAATTTCGAATAATAAAGCGGGAAAATGTAAAATATTTAAAAAATGCTTTCCAGTTTTAAATTTAAACATGTAATTCTGTATTAATATGTATTAATATTGATATGATATCAATTTTAATATTAACATTACTATATAATAATATAAATATTAATATAAATTAATATAAATATTGAATCCTGTATCAACACGATGCTATTACAGAGCCTAAAATGTAGCTAGGTCCGACACAATGTGCCTAGTCTGTGCTATTCTATTGTGCCTAATCAAATTCCTATTTATTTATCGCAGGCTTCACGACATTCTTTTCCCTTTTCCTCTGTTTTCGCCATATCTCGTTTCTAAGTTAAATCCGGACTGGATTAATAGAACCCAATGAGAAATATGAACTATTTCTCGTTGAAAGTTCATTCTTTTTGGTTGAAAAGCTTATATTTACATTTTTGGTTGAGAATTGATCTTTTTTTGTTCGATATTTAATTATTTGTTTACAAATTCTAGGTACAAAATTTATCTATTTGGTTGATATTTTATCTATTTGGTTGAAATTTCAACTATTTGTTTAAAAATTACCATTTTTGTTAAAAATTCATATTTTCTGGTAGAAAATACTATTTTATTACAAATTTTACTAATATCAATTAGATACTGAATTCTATTTATGATTCAGCTATTGTTTACTGATAAATTAGTCAAACTTACTAATTCATAAGTGAAAATAACTGATTTATATCTAGAATTCAGTCACTGATTGACATTTTCATCTCTTTGGTTGTGAATATAACTATTTTCCTAGAAATTCAAAAAATTGGTTGAAAATTCGCTTTCTTCATATGAAAATTCATCTCTTTCGGTAAACATTCAATCTTTTTTGGTAAAAAATGCAATCATATGGTTGAATATAACCGTGTTTTGTTTAAGGAATCAACTATTTTGTTGAAAATTCATCTCATTGAGTTGAAAATTGATATGTTTTATTAAAAATTTAACTTTCTGGTCAAAAATTCATGTATTTTATTGAAAATTCTTCTTTTTTGGTAAAAAATCAATCTTCTTTTCTTTTCTTAAGAATTCAAGAATTTTGTTGACAATTCGTCTTCTTCATTTAAAAACTCATCTCTTT
>CAKNWW010157702.1:0-16059 GCA_932074435.1 Andricus kollari | reverse complement strand
TGCGATCTTGGTGCCTAAGTTCTGCTCCAGAGATCTCAACGTTATCAAGGTGAGACTCAAGGGCAGTAGCGGAGAAAGGCTAGAGCTGTTTATTGCCTCGGCGTATTTCGCGGGTGATGCTGAGGAACCCCCGCTTCCCAGAGAAGTGGAGGCTCTAATTCGGCACTGTCAAGAGAACAAGATTCTTCTGCTGTTGGGCTGTGATGCGAACTCTCACCACACGGTGTGGAGAAGCACAAACATAAATGACAGAGGGAGAGATTTAATTGAATACATAGCGGGCCCAGAGCTGGAGATTCTGAATCCGGGTGATACTCCCACATTCCAGACTAAAGACAGGAGTGAGGTTCTCGATTTGACTCTATGTTCGGGTGTGCTGAAAAGCAGGGCAAAGGGATGGAGAGTCACTGCTGAGGAGTGTCTCTCGAACAACGAATAAATCCTGTTTCAATTCACCCTAGGAAAACCGGTGGTTTCTAAGATCAGAAACTACAGGATTCCCCATAAGCTATGGTAAGTCTAGGAAGGGAGCAGAATAGTGGAACACCCACCTGGAGAATCTCCTTGAAAAGACAATAATGTTGTGCAATAGGGCAAATAGAACTAAATTGCCTTCAGGCTGAGACATCTATAAGACGGCCGAGTATGAATACAATAAAATTATAAGAAAGTATAAACAGGAGGATGGGAGAGGCTTCTGCGAGAAATCAAAAGACATTCCGGAAACAGCGAGGCTCAAGAAGATCTTGGCGGAAAAAATCCGGAAGCTCGCCTCGGGCTGATAAGGCTCAATAATGGTGAGTTTGCCGAAGACGAAGTAGCAACGCTGAATCACCTGATGGAAGTTCACTTCCCTGATTTTCAGCGAATCCGAGCCGACTCTGACGAAATTATTTAGGGCAAGTATAGCCCTTAAACACGTGCCATCGGCATGAAAGGATGGCTGCAAAAAGTTTCTAAACAATCAGCCTAAAGTCTTTTAACGTGAAGGCGTTGGTGAGGCTGGTCGAGAGATACATTAGGGATGAGGTGCTCTTGTTCTCCCCGCGGCATAGAGGGCAGCATGCTTTTCAGGCAGACTACTCGGTAGAAACTGCGCTTCATGCTGTTGTGGCAAAATTGAAGTAGCAGTTGGAACAAAAGGGTTATGCTGTGGGCACTTTCTTGGATATACAGGATATCCTAGTATTCAAAAAACATTTTTGTATATTTGAATTCTCAAAAAAAAGATGGCACTGAAAATAATTATAAAAATTTTTTGCTAAACTTAATAATTACTAAGTAATTAACAATTAAAATTTAATAAATCAGAAACACGCGTTAGACGTCTGACAGTACATATGTTTGAATTCTGCAGAATTTTCCAAAACTCAGTACAATTCTCCTGAATTGTGAAGAATTCTTCTGAATTCAGCAAAATTTCCTTAAAAGCAGCAAAATTATTTCTAATACTGTGGGATTCTTTTGATTGACACGACAAAGTCGTAATTAAATGCTTGATGATTTCAGTGCATGCGTTTAAAAACAAGTACCAAGTCACTTGATCCGGGTGCATTTTAATGTGCAAATATACGCCTACAAACATCCCTCTGATGAAGTACAGGCAGAGATGATTCTATAGCCATGTAATGAGTTTTCTTTACTTAGCGAATATAATAAAAGACGTCATCAAACTCATTCGACCACGGTAGTCTGCCTAGATAAAAATCGTGCTAAAAAAGAATTACCCAGTACTTTTCCATACATATGTGCACAAATGAAGCGAACCCTGATGTAAATGTTTTGACGATACCCTTGACAATAGAATTTATTTTACTTAAATTACTTTTTAATAATTGATGAGGAGTGATCCATTCCTAGTTAGATGATTAGTCATTGCAATTAGTCATTCAGTCGTTTTTCAATGGTATACGTATGTATCAGAAATTGTTAAATATTTTTTAAGGGAGCATTTTTCACTGCAAACATATCCCTGATGAAGAAAGGAGTCTACCGAAATTACATGGGAATTTGGCCCCACGCCCCCACTAATGAGACGGGTACCAAATGAAAGCTTTTGTTGAGTAGATCAAACTTTACAATGGGCACAACGTTGTAGAATTCAGCTTTCATACTGTTTTCTGCCATTCAATATTGAAACTCACACTAAGAGTAAAAGTAATATGTTGGGCAGAATGCGCAAAGTTTCCCAGCCTAAAATGATTTTTTCTCTTTTATCGTGTTGAAAGTTGGCTGAATTATAGTCCTAGTGGACGCTTATTAATTCATAAAACGACAGGTCCAATTATCAAGACGTTGTCAATATACAGGGGGCTGAAGTTTTTACATTTTCAGGTGCTTTTTCACCTTCACGTTACTGTACCTTCTTTTAGGAATGTATGATTGTACTTTTATTACAGTGTTTTGGAAAGCTCTTTTCATATCCGTTAAGGCTATTATAACAGTTTTTTTATTTAATTTTTATTTTTGCCTTTTTTCAAAAAATAAAAATTGATTTGTTGAAAAAGCACCTTAAAATTCAAAAACTTCAGGCCCCTGTATATTGACAACCGCTTGATATATGGACCTATTGTTTTGTGAAGTGATAAATGTCCACTAGGACTATAAATCAGCCAAGTTTCAACACGATAAAAGAGAAACAATCATTTTAGGTTGGGACACTTGACGCATTCTGTGCCACATATTACTTTTACACTTAGTGTGAGTTTTGACATTGAATGGCAGAAAACAGTATGAAGGCTAAATTCTACAACGTTGTGCCCATTGTAAAGTTTGATCTACTCAACAAGAGCTTTCATTTGGTGCCAGTCTCATTAGTAGGGCGTGGGGCCAATTTTCGGTACCCTCCTTTGACAAAGAACATAAAAATAGGATAAACGCTTTAACTAGAGCGTAGTAAAATTCATTCGACTATGATCTTTTTCGAAAATTAAAAATAATCACCCCAAACACCTTCAGAAGACTTTAGTAGATATCTGGGGTTGGTTTTCTTAGGGTTGCTAAATATTATTTCAGGGATGGCAATATCTAATAAAGTCTTGGAAAAATGTGTGGGGTGATTATTTAAAAGTAAAATTTTTTTTGGCTGCTTCAGTCAAAGGCAACTGATACTGGGTTCGCTAAATGTACTAGGGGTAGTTTTGTAAGGCCGTGTAATATTATTGCAGGAATCACGACATCTGATAGAGTTTTGGAAAAGTGCCTGGGATGACTATATTCAATTTGAATTTTTTTGGATGCTTCATTCAAGTGCAACTGAGACTGGGTTCGTTAAATGTACTAGGGGTGGGTTTTTGAGGCTGTATAATATTATTGTTGGAATGGCGATATCTGCTAGAGTCTTGGAAAGGTGTCTGAAGTGACTAGTTATGATTTGAATTATTTTTGTCTGCTTTACTTAAAGTCAATTAAGATGAAGCAACCAAAAATATTTCTAATTACAACTTGTCATGTCAGACAAGACTTTAACCGATATCGCCACACCTACAATAATATTAAAAAGCCCAAAAAACCATTCCTAGTACATTTAACGAACGCCGTCTCAGTTGCATTTAGTTAAAGCAGCAAAAAAAATTTCAAATTAAAAATTGCTACTTCAAACACGTTTCCAAGGCTCTAGCAGATATCGTAATTCCTACAATAATATTAAACAGCTTCAAAAAACCACCCCTATTACTTTCATCGAACCCTGTCTGAGCTTCCTTCAACTTAAACTGCTAAACATTTTGAAATTTTACATGATCACCCCACACACTTTTTCAACACATAATTATATGTTCCGATCCCTACAATAACATTCAAAAGCCTTGTCACTGTAGACATCTCCCCAAGATTCTATTTTATATCGCTATACCTACAATAATATTCAACAACCCCATAAAAACCACCCTAGTACATTTAACAAACTCCTTCTCAGCTGCCTTCAACTAAAACGGGGGAAAAAATTGAAATAAAAAATAGTCATTCCAGGCACCTTGCCTGCAACTATAAGAGCCAAAAAATTTCAAATTAAAAATAATCACCCCAAAATCTACTAAGGTCTTCTGAAGGTGTTTGAGGTGATTATTTTTGATTTGCGAAAAAGATCATAGTCGATTAAATTTAACGATGCTGTAGTTAAAGCATTTATCCTATTTTTATGTTCTTTGTCAAAATTTCTTCATCGGGGGTATGTTTGCAGTGAAAAATGCTCCCTAAAAAAATATTTGATAATTTTTAATACATGCGTATACCCGTCAGAGACGACTGAATGTCTAATTGTTATGACTAATCATCTAATTAGGAATAGGTCAGTCCTCACTTGCGCACGTATGTATCGTATATTTCAAAGATACATTTTTTATGAAACAATCATCATTATATTATATTCGCTAAGTAAAGAAACCTCATTACAAGGCAATAAAATCATCTCTCCATGTACGTCATCAGAGGGATTTTTTCGGGCGTAATTCAAAATAAATCAAGGCTTATTCTAATGAATTCAGAAGTGTTAGAAAATTTGTAGTAAGTTCAAAAGTGTTCAAGAGAGTTCTACAGAATTCAAGATAATTCTACAGAATTCAAGAGTCTGTTACAGCATTCAAAATAATTTTCCGGAAATCAAAGAGATTTCTACTCAATTGAAGAGAATTCTACAGATTGCACGAGAATTCTGCCGAACTCAAGAGAATTATATTAAATTCAAGAGAATTCTGCTCAACTCAAGAGAATTCTGCCCAACGCAAGAGAATTTTACTGAATTGAAGAGAATTCTATGGACTTCAACAGAATTAAATAGATTTTAAGACAATGTATAAATAAAGAGAATTCTACTGTCTTTATGAGATATTCATACTGAATTTCATAGAGTTGTGATTAATTAAAGGGAGTTCTGCTAACTCTAGAGAATTTTCTTGAATTGGAAAGAATGTTGCTGCTTTCAAGAATATTCGGCTGAACTTGAAAAAAACGCGATAATTTAGCTAAATTCAAGAGAATTCTGCCGAACCTAGGAGAATTCTACTGAATTAAAGAGAATGCTGCGTAATTTAAAATAATTATACACAATTTAGAAATATTCTACATAATTGAAGAGGATTGTAGTGGGCGGCCTCCTTCGAAGGCTAAATAAAGAGGGGTACTATACTGACGGCTATGCGGATGACTTTGTAATCCTAGTCAGGGGACTCATCTGGAAACGTTTATGGGCTCTGGTGCGATAGCTCAGGGCTCTCGGTAAATCCGGAAAATACCAACCTGGTAAATTTCACGAGAAATTATAAAGTGCCGGAAGTTGACGCTCCTGTATTCTGTGGTGGGAAGCTGACGATTTCAGATTCAGTTAAATATCCGGTATTAATCTTATATAGCAAGCTGAACTGGTCAAAACACCTGGATATGGGCCGCTGGTCACACAGGGTTCAAGAGCAACAAAAAGGCGGACCAGTTGGCAAAATGTGGCGCAGCGAGTGAATACATAGGACCGGAACCGGTACTAGGAATAGCGTCTTGCTGTGCCGGGATGACCGTTAAAAGCTGGATCCGAACATAACACCGGGAATACTGGTCACGAATCCAGGGTTACTTTCAGGCAAAATCCATCCTGGGTTATACCTATAGGATGGACAGAGCCAGGGAAATCTTGGATTTACCGAAGAAAGATATAAGGACAGTGGTACGGATCCTAACTAAGTACAACCACTTAAACTATCATATGCATAAAATGGGGTATAACCCCACGACAGAGTGCAGGAAATGCGGCAGGGATGGCGAAACATCCCTGCATGTATTATGCTAGTACCCGGCTAGCTAGGCTCAGGCCTCGGGGCTCAGTTCCCGAGTGGCTCAGGCCACAAACTGAGGGGATTGCAACGCGAACTGCATTTGACATACTGGGCTTTATCAAGAGGTCTGGGGTTAACTGCAGCAAGCGAATAGGTAAGGGTGTGGCACAATAGGCTTTACAGCTTGAGTTGTCCTGTGCCTTTATTTTTGAACTCCATCTGAAGGATGTATGATTATTATTATTATTATGAACTCCCTCTGAAGGATGTATATAACAAAGAACTGATTAAATCTGAACGTTCGCAGAACTAGGCCTATAAATGCAGACTTTGTCCCAGGAAGGGGACGAGAAATTTGTTTGGATTGACTCAATATTAGAAAATAAATAGACTCAGAAAGCTGATGCACCAAGATACTAAAATCATTCACCCTCAGAACATCGAGACTTTTCAAACAGATGAAAGAAGGTTCTAACGTGAACTGAGTGAAAAGCAAAATAAACAGCAAGGAACCTAATTTCTTCAATTGGAAGACATGACTGACTACTGGTTGGATGTTTCCAAGGTACGTTGGCAAGGTGTTTTCAGAAGATCATCGAACACCCAGATCTGATGCCGCGCCTAATGCTCGAAGGTAATATATGCTGTAATATATATATAATTAAAAAATAAGGTTAAACAACCACAGCAGGGTCTTACTGGGAGGAACTGGCATCTAAAAATGACACGAGCTCCCAGTAGGACCGCGGTAAATTACACTCATGGCCACGTCTCACAACCGTGCGATGGGTGGTCACAGGACATGAAGAAATCACAGCGTCAGGCCAGCGAAATCCTCGTGTGTTTTGAGCACACGTAGAGACCCAAGGATGACAGCTTTCTGCATCCATTTCGCAAGTGCCTTGGCATATTTTTGGCACGCGGGTATGGCTTTAAGGTTACGAACCAGTGATAGTTTCGCACCTCCGTGAGCACCTATCACAAGGATAATTACTTGTACCGAATATTTTGGGTACAGGTTTTGCAGCTCCCTTTTAAGGTCTTGATACCAATCCTCCTTTTCTTTCTCCTAGGCAGTGATGTTGTATTCGGACGGTGCCGAGAATTCGATCACGAATATACTTCGTTTCTCGAAGTCTTGGAGAACAATGCCAGGCCTCGTGTGTGCAACGGAGACTGCTGTCCGAAAATCGTAGTTCCAGAAAATTTGGCACTTCCCGTTTTGGACAATTGACTCTATCTCCCTCGGAGCGTTCGGCAGGCCAGTGTCGCGGCCAACACCGTAAGAGCGACAAACAGCCTTGCTGATCTGAGGAAACCCAAAGTTTGCTCCTTCGACAAGGACTCTTTTTCTGCATTTCTGTAAAAATTTCCTTCTTCACTTCGGCTTTCAGAAATAAAGCATCTGGATGGAGTAATGCACTTTCCTCACTTCTGATGTTAAAATTCAGGCCAAGGGTCTCGGCCGCTTGCTGTGCGGTTTTGTAAAGGGACGCTCCTGCGCCAATCATCCAGTGGTTCCTGACCATTTTTAGGAGAGGATCTCTGCCATTGGCTATGATATAAGCTGTACTTAGGACAATTCGGTTATAAAGACACTGGAGATTCAGAAGTACGCGTGCGCCTTGACGGCGTGAAATGTATACTCGCGGAACTGGCAAATTGATATGCAAGCTTTTATGCATATGCATGATCTTACGCGTGGTAACATCAAGGGCCTCAAGTTCGTTCTTCGTCCATTGAACCACCCCAAACGAGAATAGTAGAACCGGGACGGCAAGCATGTTAGTCGCAGATATCTTGTTCAACGCTGACAGATTGAAGGACCAAATCTGTCGAAGAAGATGCTTGTATCTGCTTCGGAGAGTCTCGTTTACGAATGTTACGTCCTGAATGCGGCTATGAGGCACGCCCAGGTATGTATAGGTCTCTCCAGTGTTAAGATGTCTAATAACGCTCATATCCACAAGGTCATGGTCCTCGGGAACGCCAGCAATCTTTCCGTTCTTCAGATGAATTACAAGAGGCATAGAGCTTCAGGTCATCCACATCAAATACACGAATGACCTTATGCTCGCGCTGGTTAGTTCCGCCCCAGAGGTATCCAGAAGAATTTCGTAGTGCGCGAGATAGAGACAGAAGTGTGATGCAAAAAAGCAAAGGGCTCATGGCATCGCCCTGAAAGACGCCCCTCTGGAAGGTGACGTTGTTTGTTGTCACACGATAATTTCCAGATGAGATGGTAAATCTAGTTTTCCAAAGAGGCATCAATCTCTCTATGTATCTCGCTATGTGTGGATGCACCTTCAAGCTTTCCAACAGAAAGCTATGAGATGGTAAGATAGATGGTAAGTCTATGAGAGGCTGAATCGAAAGCTTTCCGGTAGTCAATCCAGGCCACGTTGTTCATACATCTCACGCCAAACAGGCTCAATTCGCCGAACAATCCTGTTGTTTAGGACAGTTGTAAAGATCTTATACAGGGTGTTCAAACAAGTTATTGGCCTGTAATTCTCTGTGTTGGACAAGCTGCCTTTTTTCGGTAGGAGTATAGTGCGTCCTAACACCAGCCACTGCGGAATGGGCGTCTCTGACTAAAAATGAGGTGAATATGCGGGCCAAATGTTTGTGTGTAGAAGTAAACTTCTTCCACGAGAAGTTCTTGATACAATCTGGTTCAGCACCGAAAAAGTTCTTCGTTCCCCTAAGTGCTTTTTTCACCTCTTCGGTCGTGATTTATGGACATTCCTCCTCCGATTTTATGAGGTTGTTGCAAAATTCCTTGAAGCAGATGATATTGTCAGTATTTTCTTTCAACTTTAGTGTTTTCGGGATCTTGTATACTTCAAGAATGTTAATTTGTAAATTTTTTATGTCTTACGGTCCACATAAAAATTAAATAAAAAATGAGCCAAAAACAACTTTCCAACTCAAAATTTATTCAATTAAAACTCCTTTCTCCATCCTTTACGTACGTTTCGGTACAATTGCGTACCTTTTTCAAAAGGCTTTTAAACCTGAGATAAGATTGAAAAGTAAACAACATTGAAAAAGGAAACCATAGAAAATGTCACATTATGAATAAAATTCAAGTCAAAACATTTTTCGAAGTCAAAAATTTAAAATATAATTAAATTGTTTAAGGAAGTCTAAAAATTAAAGACTTCACTCACTTTTAAAGAACTACATCTTAAAAATATTAATGATAATGCAGAGCCCCGCATTCAGGGATAAGGTTGCATACTCTGAGAGGTCGCCCGGTATCTCAGAGTCACCGTTTAAGACACCTCGCCCAGGTGCTATTCGGGACCATCCCCGGACAATTGTCCGCGAATGCTTATTAATTATTGTAACCATATTCAGCCGAAACCCTTCGTACAGGGACCCTCTATCCGCAAGCCGAGGTCGTGTTCGGTGGCTTTGTCATAGGCCCTTCAGTTCTATTCCAAAGGAATCAAAACAAAATTATATATATATATATATATATATATACGTTTTCGGTTTTGATTCTTTAGGAACTTAACCGAAGGGCCTATGACAAAGCAGCCAAACGCATCCTCGGGTTGCGGATAGAGGGTCCTTGTACCAAGGGTTTCTGCTGAATATGGTTACAATAATTAATAGGCAGTCGCGGAAAATTGTCCAGGGATTGTCCCGATGGAATAACCCCTAAGCGGAGGCATGAAAACCGTGCCGAAAGCTGAATGGCACCTGGGTGAGGTGTCTCAAACGGTGGCTCTGGGATACCGGGCGACCTCTCAGAGTATGCAGCCTTATCCTTGCATGCGGGGCTCTACAAGGATGGACGAACCCTTTTCCCTAGCTGCTCGTGGGAACTTTTCGATTCAATCGTTTCGAAATCAACGTGCCTACCTCTGGAAAAATGGATATGTATGCGGAGCGCTCACCCAACCGCTGCTTGATCAAGCTGCAACCGAAGATAAGGAAGCGACATCAAGACCAACCGCGAAACGCAGGCACCTTCTGAGAGATGATCAATATTTCAGGAGAAGAAGGAACGCTAACATGCAAGCTCCTCTTAAGCCCCAAGATCTGGCTGAAATGGGTGCTTCCCTTCGTTGAGAAATTTCGCACCCGAGAACTAAGGATCTTGAATCACACACTAAACAAGTCATAGCTGCTGACAATCAAGCAGCATATTGTTGACAATATACAACTGTTATCTAACGCGGTGAAAAAAGGACGTAGAGGATCGAAGAACTAACAGTTGGCCCGCATATTCACCTCATATTTAAAGTCAGAGACGCCCATTTCGCAGGGGCTGGTGTTAGGACGCACTGTACTCCTACCGAAAAAAGGCAACTTGTCCAACCCAGAGAGTTACAGGCCAATAACTTGTTTGAACACACTCGAAAAAAGGTGTAGCAGGATCTTGAGAGGACCTGCTGATTGATAGGTGTGTCTGCAAAGACGCTGCAGCCCATCAACGCGTCCTGTCAGTGGCCTGGATTGACTACCGGAAAGCTTTCGATTTAACCTATCATAGACTTACCATCTATCTTACCATCTCATAGCTTTCTGTTGGAAAGCTTGAAGGTGCATCCACACATAGAGAGATGCATAGAGAGATTGATGCCTCTTTGGAAAACTAGATTTACTATCTCATCTGGAAATTGTCGTGTGACAACAAACAACATCACCTTCCAGAGGGGCGTCTTTCAGGGCGATACCGTGAGCCCTTTGCTTTTTGGCATCATATTTCTGCCTCTATCCCTCGCACTACGAAATTGTTCTGGATACCTCTGTGGCGACACTAACCAGCGCAAGCATAAGGTCACTTATCTATTTTACACAGATGACCTGAAGCTCTATGCCTCTGGCAAAGGCAAACTTCAAACTGCCATTAATATCGTCAAGAAGTACACAGGAGAGATTGCGATGGACTTTGGATTGGATAAATGTGCCAATATTCATCTGAAGAACAGAATGATTGTTGGCGTTCCGGAGGACCCTCAGCTTGTGGATATAAGTGTTAATAGACACATTATCCGCGATTAGGCATTTCGCCCCGTCAAGGCGGACTTCTGAATCTCCAGTGACTTCATAACCGAATTGTTCTAAGTACAGCTTATTTCGTAGCCAATGGCTGAGAGCCTCCCCTAAAAATGGTCAGGAACCACGAGATGTTTGGGGAAGGAGCGTTCCTTTACAAAGCCGCGGAGCAAGCAGCCGAGACCCTTGGCCTGCATTTTAACATCAGAAGTGAGGAAAGTGCATTACTCCATCTAGATGCTTCACTTCTGAAAGCCGAAGTAAAGAAAGCAGAAGTTCGAAAATTATTTTAAGAGCTACTCGACAAGAAAATGCAAGGAAAATTTCACAGAAATGTAGAAAAATAGCCCTTGTCCAAGGAGCAAACTTCTGCTTTCCTCAGATCATCAGGGCTTAATTCAGGTACAGAGGGTTTTATTTTCGCATGCCAGGACGGTGTCATTTCCACCTTAGCATACCGTGACCGCATTTTATGTCAAGAAGTTTCCAACGATAGGTGCAGAGCGTTTCATGCACACGCTGAGTACCTGGAACACATACTACTAAGAGTGCTTTATTACCATATTTGTCGCTCGTACGATGTTGGCCGCGACCCTGCCCTGCCAAACGCTCCAAGGGAGATAGAGTCAATTTTCCAAAACGAGAAGTGTCAAATTTTCTGGAACTACGATTTTCGGACAGCAGTCTGCGTTGCACACTCGAGGCCTGACAATGTTCTTCAAGACTTCGATAAACGAACTATATTCGTGATCGAATTCTCGGCACCGTCCGAATACAGCCATAACCGCGTGCCAAAAATATGCCAAGGCACTTGCGAAATGGATGCAGAAAGCTGTCATCCTTGGGTCGCTTCGTGTCCTCAAAACACACGAGGGTTTCGCCGGCCTGTCGTTGTGACTTCATCGTGTCCTGTGACCACCCATCTTACTGTTGTGAGACGTGGCCATGAGTGTTATTTACCGCGGTCATGTGTTCTAACATTTTATAACTGCCTTACAGCTTTGATTGCAGATAAGATATATTCTCATGACGATGAGAGTGACATGCTTGCAGAAGAACTAGTCGCTATAGACGCTGTTGCCATGACGCAAGCACGTAAACATTAAAGAAATGTGCACATAGCATACATTGACTACAAACAAGGATTTCCTTTCGTACCACTTGGCTGTTTTCTCGCAGTTTTAAAAATGTACAAAATCTGCACACACCTCATTGTTTAGGGCGAGTCATATAAATATATGGGTATTCTCGAATCGAAAGGTAGTTAGCACTCGATGGTTAAGGAAAGCCTAATGACTGGCCTCACTACAAGGCTCAGATTGGTTCTGAAGGGCTCTCTCAATTCGGCAAGAAGATCAGTAATTCGCCAATTGAAAGGGTAGTTCTACCAAGTTAAAAGCTAAATAGGTGCGATTCTATTTTAACAGCAAGTGAGATGCAGCAGTCACCCCAAACCGTTAGCTCAACATGAAGTGGAGAGTGAAGCATCAGGCATTTTAACTAGTCCATGACTGATGCTAAAAGACCGGGATCACACGAGAACCTGTTTTTTTTTTAAAGTTTGACTTAAGTTCATGTCTTTATACTTTTTTATTTCGACTGTATAGAATTTTAACGTATTGTGTGTTTGTCGGATACTTACGTGTACTGTCTCTTTTTTAAATTTTATTTCCGAAAGGACATGGTTCAGTTGGGAGTGGAAATAGGACCGAACCGAGGCGACGACCAGGCAATGGCCCCAGACAAACGCGAGAACATCGATCTAAGTGCTCGGACCAACTCAGGAGGGACATACTTACCTGTTGGCAAAGAAGCTCACCGGCGCGAAGAGGATTCATGCAGAGGTTACATGAACGCGGGTCAATATGCACCCGGAATATGCTCATAAAATGCCTCACTATTTAGGAGATCAGGTATCCCTTTTGTGCAA
Organism: Andricus kollari; assembly: GCA_932074435.1. Lineage (NCBI taxonomy): Eukaryota > Metazoa > Arthropoda > Insecta > Hymenoptera > Cynipidae > Andricus > Andricus kollari. The sequence goes on along the minus strand of CAKNWW010157702.1, from coordinate 3,354 downwards.
AAACGGATTTGAAGAACTTTATCGGCAAGAAGAGGAGCAACATCCTCCAGCGAACATAACATCCGTTCCAGCAAGATCACCTTTACAGAGAGTCGATAATGCCAATATGAGAAGTAGGAGATCTATCCACCAAAAATTCTTTCTCAGGATGGACAAATTATCTGAAGCTAATAATGTTCTCCCCGATTTGCTCCCCGAAAATTTTAATCTCTGGAATCTGAACTGTGTTGTTTACGAGAAGGCGGTCTCCCGGCTTAGGCACACTAGAAGTAATGATACTTTAGTACGCCTGACTAAGACTCGCGAGCGTATTGCACAACTTTATTTTAAAATTGAAACGGCGAGACGGCATTCATCAAATATTCAGTGCCTGATTGGCTACATACCATCAAATGAAAAATTCACTCCAAAAGTTAGGGCACTTGCTCGCAACTTAAGAAAAGCAAATCACACGCTGAACAAGTGCAAACTGTTGAACATCAAGCAGCACTGGACGCAATAAAAAGAGGTCTCTTTCAGCATCGAAACAGCGCCTTGAACGGAGTGTAAAATGGATTAAGGAAAATTTCACCTTGTCAACTAATCCTTTCCGCCTGTTCAAGAAAACGTCACGTGCCATTATAAATCCGCCTAGCCGAGAAGAGATTCAAGTCTTCTGGGAGCAAGTGTATGGAGATACTTATCAGTTAAATGAAGCCGCTTCAGATATATCACTCTTTCGTAACTTTTGCCAGAGGCAAAGGCTGCAGGCTCCAGAGGAAGAGTGTCCAATAATGACTGCTGAAGAAGTGAAGAAAGTTATCGCTAGAACTAAGAACTTTTCAGCGCCAGGGCCAGATAAAATCAACATCTTTTGTTGGAAGAAGTTGTTGCTCTTGTGGCGAACAAGATTTGTTATATCATCTGACAAAAGACAAGTGACTACCAGCTATATCGCATCTCCCTCTTGCCTCTATCTACTGTACTCCGAGGCAAAAGCTCTGGATACCTATGTGGCCCGCCGATCAGAAGAGAATATAAGGAACGTCGATGAGTTGAAGCAACTTGAGCGAAGCACACGCAAGATGATGACAATCCATCGGAATCATCATCCTAGATCTTTGTACCTCGAATATACCTCCCTCGATATAAGGGTGGAAGAGGCTTGCTAAGCTTGGAGTGTCTTCATGGAAGAACGGTGCTGGCTACAGCCTGCTCAGTTCTAAATAGTGCAGATTCTCTAATGCGACTCTTACATCAACATGACGTCGTCAATGTTGCGGCATTTCTATACTAACACCTTCGGTGCTCAAAAGTCGTGTGCAGGAAGCAGAACATACTTTCTGAGGGATTTTGTTTTTGCCTGTCAAGACGGCGTTATAGACACCTTGGTTTACTAACTTCTGATACTAACTTACTAACGATACTAACTTCTGAGCCTGTAAGCAAAAGCCAGAAACACTTGGACATGTTCTCAGTGGATGCTCAAAGTATGCATGTTACGGGTATATGTATAGAGCTACGCAATGCGGCTCTAAAAGTTTTATATTACCATCTTAGGCACTTTTATGGTGTTGATCTATTGCCCGTCTTGACATACGCCTCTGGAGAACTCTGGAGAACGATGGTAAGATCACGTCATAGGAGGAAGAAAAACGGGCGAAATATCAAGCACTTCTTTTCGAGCTGAGCAGGCTGTACTAAGGCTACAAAGTCCATCTTGTAGTTCTCATAATCGGACGTCTTAGAGGTATGAAAGCTTCATTTCTTAGCCAACTCAACAAGATTCCGGCTTGCCAGTGTCAGGTTCATTCCATCGCGAACCGGATGCAAAAGTCTGTTCTTCTGGGTCACTTCATCTGTCCGTCAACACTGTTTCTCATAGCATTCTACAAATATTGGTAGCTCTAAAAAAGTATCCAGAGGTGAAACCTTCATCTCCAATTGTCCTGCCTGGCGCGTAAGGTCATCCGCGACTAGAGACCTGACTCCAAGGAACAAGCAGCAAGAGAAAACTTACTGGTCCCGAACCTGTTGTTGGCATTTCTAGTAGGTTAGTCACTGAGGAAATCAATAGCTGGCTCATCGAGGAACATCAGAAGGAATGAAGGATGGCCACTGGCTACAGACAGGCATTAACAGATATGTTTATTAGACATGAAAAAATCGACTATCACAGACATAAGACAGGGGCCGCAACGGTATTACCCAAGCGTCTGGGGTTCTTGTGGTCTCAACCCTAACAATAATAATAATAATCATTGGCTTCAAAATTCAGCCTGGAAACGATATTATATCGAAAGGAGTGATGAGGATTCCCAGCGTTATTTTCTCGAGCACTAAAAATCTTACTTAGTCCATCTTGACGGACAACAAGTCGACAATCATTCATCATGCCGAAAAGAACATTTTCTGGGAGTGAGAAGAATGCACTTGTCTGAATTGATGAATTAAGTACAGCCTGGTATTTCCTTCATAAGTGTCCAGACCTAGGAATGATTTCAAAGGCGTGACGAAAATATTTAACAAAGGAAGACTGTGTCTTTTCTTGTATTCTACCACCACACATACTGTAAGTATGAATGTCACTATTCCACAGTCAGGTTGTTTTGAACCTATGGAATCTGTGTCAGAATAAGGGCTTAATTAGTGCACTCAATATGCGTGAAGAGAGTTCGGAACGGTAGTTCGTTCAAATTCAAAAAGGCAAACAGTTCATTGCATAGGTTTTCCTATTGATTCCTCTTTTCCAGAATCAAAGTAGACTATCATTGTATCTCGGAGCAATTATAACAGTTTGAGTCAAGTCTAGTTTAGGCTTAGGATGTTCTGTCTCTGGGTTTGGTGAATACACTGAATACCTCATCCTTAGTAGAACTGTCAAGTCTAAACCTCTTACATGTACATTCAGCCCTTTTATTCAATTTTTTTGTTACAGGTAAATCAACTGACCCAATGCGACCAATTCTTGGACCTCTCTGATCAAGAAGAGACTAGTACTCTAGAACAGGAACCTTTTTGTCCTTGAAACAAGTACATGTAGGAAAGTCAGCATATTTACAGAAGGCTGTGTCAAAAATTTTTGTGGTCAGCTCTGTAAAATACGTCAATTGATCATTCTTGTGCTTTAAACTATTGTTTTACTGTATAAAGCTTGTTTTATGTATATATCCAGTGATCGAGCCAAAGATACAGGGCTTGAGTACTGAGGAGCCAGGAGTTCCTCTGAAACTGGCGAACAAAAGAAGCGGAATGAGATGTGTGTGATCTGTAGTGATGCAAACGTGGATATCCATAGCGAGAACGTCAGGCGCGCAAGTCGAAGATTGTCCAGCTCGGCTCTGCCTGCCATGCTGAGTAAGGAATAGGGGGCCA
>CAKNWW010157658.1:0-10499 GCA_932074435.1 Andricus kollari | reverse complement strand
ACAAAAGAGCAATATACGTTTTTTGCAAAACTTTTCTAGATGTGTAAACTTTTTTCTGCACATTTTTTGCACCTTTCGTTATTTCCAAGAAAAATGCGAAAAATCGGGTTTTCAAAATTAATTACACTTAATTTGAATCAGTGGCTTACCAAGAACGAAATTCAGGAGATATATATAGTACAAATTACCGTCGATTTCTAAAAAAAATTAAAATTTTACACACTGAAAAAAATGGTATAGCTGTTGTAGCTAGAAATATATTGCTGGGCAGATATAGCTGAATTTCCAATAAAGTCTATGTAGGACTGCAAACTAGATAGCTAAGATATAAAAACCGTCTATCTCCTGCAGACAGAAAATTTGGGAGATAAATCTATCACCATTTGCTAAACATTCTAGCAGTCATGCTCAAACATCGTATCTCCTATAATTGGTTTGCTCGTGACAGCTAAATTTTCTAGGTACTGTACCTATACTTCGCTGCAAGAAAATCTGTTCAATACAGCTAACTATTTAGGAAGACGAAATCCAGCGATACTTTCTAGCTGGGATAGCAAGAATTCTAGGTAATACACCTACATTTTTTTTTAAAACATCCTCTTTTTTGTCATTCTTCAAATTATCCCATTTTTTCCGGATACATTGAAAGAGCAAGGATTCCCACGTCATGTAAAACAAATCCCGAATTCCTACGCTCGTTTGGAAAATACTGCATTTTGCAAAAATGTATTTTTTTTTAGTATTCGCAGGTAATCTTGAAACGATTTTAAAAAAGCAAATCAAAATTTTTTGGTCAAACTATGAAACACGTGTTCCTATATTTTCACTCTAGCTCCAGAATGAAATTAAATTAAATATATAAGTATAATATTAATAAAAGAAAAATGAGGGTCCTCATTTTTTATTTATAATAATAATATATATTATAAATTAATTAATTATTATTATCATAAAAAATAATAAGCCTCTAATGAGCCTGGACGGCTCAGGTGGTTTGGCGCTCGGACTACAAGTTAGAGGTCCGGGGTTTGATCCCTGAGCCAGTACCGCTGGAAATTTTTCTGTGTACTTTTACCGAGGTTCAGGTGGTTCGGATCCCACCTTAAGCTGTTGGTCTCCCCACCATGCACTTGGCTGTAACCCAGTCCGTGGATGGTGGGGTAAAACCCCAGGATTTGCCAAAAATTAGGTATACTGCTCTTAACAGATCACTGCATTGCATTAAAAAAATGTGCCCGCGCGGACTATTAAAAAAACAGATTGAACTCTTAACAAAAATGCCTTCGCCCTGTTGGGCTGTAACCAACTCAAGCATGAGAGAAAAATTAGCTGCCTCATTTTTTATAATAATATAATTATAATATACTATTTAAATGACCATGACCTAGACTTTTCTTGAAATTTTGCCTGATTTGAAATGATGATCGGATTCTAGAATCCATTCATCAAAGACAGATCTGAAATTCGGAATGTTCAAAACTCATCAAATACATTTAGTTTAAATGCACTCAGTCATTCTGTTTTCCTGCCAATCTGAAATTCCTATTCCATATAATTCTCCTAAAACAACCCCCCCCCCCAAAAAAAGTCAAAAATTCCCCAAATCCGGAGAAGATTGGGTCTAAGCAATAACCATCAAGATAATCTACATTTTATCTCGTGCCTCAAGATACACAAACTTTTCAAACCCGATCTTAATTCGCGATCCGTTATCAAAATCCACAGAAGATCGGAGGTTTGCAAAATGTTCTCGCTCACGATACGCTGTCGGCAGGTGAAGATCGGACAGCCAGGAAGATCCACCACCAGACTACCTCATGGGGTACGCTTTGTCCCGAGGTAGGGGGTTGCGCCTCCCCTGAGCTCGACCAATCCACTGCCTCCATTTCCCGCCTCGCGACCAATCAGCAAATCCCAGGCTCGGCCGTACTGCGAGAAACATGAACCGAAAAAAAACAGAACCACAACGCTTCTGTATTTCATTACGAGAGGTTGACTGACTTGCTGACTTGGTCACTCAGTGACCATATCGCGTTCAAACTCCCATCAAAAATCAATTGACAATCATCCCACCTGCTCAATCGGTTTTTATACCAACTTTATCCGAAATTGTCATTCAGGTGCTCGATTCGGAACGGTGATGTTCATTCTGGATTCGAGTTCAGTGATCATGTGCTGTGAAAATATAGTGGCAAGGATTATAAAATAAAAATATTGGTAGGGGTATAGAAAAGGAATTAAAAATATAGCTTATGGTGATCATTAGTTTCATTGATGATATATAGAAACGTAAGACCAGTGAATAGAGTAATTAAAAATATACAGATTCAAAATCAACCCATAATTCTAGACTGCTGTTATAATTCTGCATTTTACTCCTTCCATTGTAAATTGTCAATAGCGTTTCCTGTCGATACTCAAAGGAATAGATTTATGAATGGAAAGGTGTCGATGAATGGAACTCGTAGACTCAAACAACCGTGTTGTGGCGATCGCGGTTGTATTTGCGAGCAAAACATGAGGACGGGTGAGGAAGAACGGTACCGGAAATTGAATCCTCAGTTGAACTAAAGTAATGTGAAGTGATCGTACCTGGTGGAAAATTGGCGTTGAAGAATTGGGTGTATCCAAGTATGTCTGACTGTTCGGATCAACTATCATCGCCAAATAGCGATTGTAATAGTCAAATGGGAATGGTGCATCGAAATTTTGGCTCCATTGGACAGTTTGGCGCTTCGCCGATGTCAGGATTGACAATCAGTCATCATCCCCATTCGCAAAATCTGACTCCGACGTCCAACGGAAGTCCCAGGTATCCGCAGGAACTCACTACGTGCAATTCCGGTAGTTTGTCGTCGAATTTAGCAAATTCGGGTCCCATCAACCTAGGAGGAAATAGCAGTGGCTCCAGTTTTACGGAAGAGCAGATTTCTTGCTTGTGCAAAAGCATGATCCAGAAGAAGGATATGGCGAATTTGGAAAGGTAGGTTTTTTGAGGCCTGAAAATAAAAAAGTGCAAGTGCTCAATTTTTGTGGTGTAGTTTATAAAATATTGTGAGGAAAATAATAGTGAAATGCACACATTTTTATTCGATACAAATAGAAGTTCTAGGGTAGATTATATTTTAGGGAAAATTTACAACTACCCAGTTGACTATGGCAAAAAATATTATTTTATATTTTGATTAAGAGAGTGTAGTTTAGAGAATTCAACACTTTTAAATTTGGAATAAGCAATTTGTAATTTTAATCACGAAGTTGAAGAATTTTCAGACATAATTTGAAGTTGAGAATTTTTGAATTTTTAAATTGAACATATTTAAAACTGAAGAAGCTTATTAAAACAATCAGCTTTTCAGGATTGATCAATTTCAAATTTTACAATTATTATAAATTTTACAATTTTAAAGTAAAAAGTATATTTTGTTGAAATTCTTCAATATTATCAAGTTTAACGCTGAAAAGCCTAAAACCCTGGATAAATAAAATCTCTATTAGCTTTAAAGGTATTTAAAATTGATTAATCGAAAAAATTAGAAGAGTTCATTGTTTAGCAATAAATAGACAATTGTAAAAATAAGCAATATGCAAATGAAGAAATTGGAAGTTGAACATCAGCTATTAAACAATTCGTGGTAATACTTCAAATTCTCCGATTTGATAAATTAGATCAATTAGAATATTTCATATGTTAGTGTTTTTATAAAAATATATAACAAACTGAAATTTGAAGCCTTTTTATTTCACCAATTTCAAAATATGAAGCATTTAAAACAAAATTTTTTTATTTTTAACGTTTGAAAGCTCTTTATATTCAAAAATTCATAAAAGTAAACGCAGTTGAAAATTAAACTTTCAACACTAAAATAAATTGAAGAAGAGATAAATTATTACAAATTTGATTATTGAATAATAAAAAGTACAATTGTAATCTAGAAGTATAAAAAACAATTGATTTGAAAAGTAGGCCGTGGCTAAGTGTACCGAAATTTCGGTACGAATACCGGGACTTGGAAAGGGGACTATTTGTACCATTTGTATTTGTATATCTGCAAACTGAAAGTATCCTATTTTTTAACATTTCAAGTTGAAAATAACATAATCATATATATTTCCAGTTCTTCAAATAGAAAATCATCCAGTTATTCAAATTTTCTAGTTAAATTAAAAAACTATAGATTTTAAAAACAAATCTTTGTCAGTTTCAAAAGCCCCCGGATTGAAAGGAATTAAAATGTTTTAAGTTATAAAAATGAAAAGTTTTAAGATTGGAAGGGTTTTGAAGTAAAATGAGGTTAAATGATTGAAAAATTACATTATAGAAAGAAAATAATTCAAAATTATAATAACCTAATTCCTAGAAATTAAAAAATATATCTGATTTAAAAAGCAATTAAATTGTTTAATTTACCTCATCGGGAAGCCATCGAAATATCAAATAATATAATTTTCGAGAGTATTTCATTTAGATTATTCTCTAAAATTTTAGAATTGAAAGAATAAAGTGTTTAAATGTTTAAGCAAAATTGTTTGTATCTATGATTTTTTTAAATTATTTAGATTTTAAAACATTAAAAAATTGAATTGAAATAAAACTTATTTAATTAGAAAAGATTAGCTTTTCTAATTTATTTTTAAAGAAAAGAAAGCTGTTTTAATATTTATTAAATTTAATAGATACCTATAAATCCTAAACTCTGAATGATTCTAATTTGTAAACATTAGGCTAAAATTTATAAAAAATATAGCACAACTGGTGTTGAAATATAAATGGAATACGTAACCAATCGTTATTACATTTCCACATACCTATTCGATAATACCAAACAATAATTTTTCCCCTTCAAATCTAGCAGGCTTATAAGCTTTACAACAAAATTCGATGAGCATTGCGAAATTAATCGTCAACGGTAGCAAATGCGCACGTGACTAAAAACTTAAACTGAAAGTGTGAGAAAAATTTCCAGTCTTTTTCAGAATTAAAAAATGTGTCGACGTCGAACATATGTCGGCAAACTTTTGATTTATGAAGAGCTTAAGTTTTTTCGAATTAAAAGAATTTCAATATTTTAAATAACGCATAAAAAATATTTCAACTAATTATTCCTAAAATTATCTGAAGCATCAAAACTTCTCAAATAATTTTCTTTTGAATTTTTTTCTAGGTGAGTCGACACAGTGTTTATTTAATTTAAAATAATAATTTTGGTAATCAAGTGAATGAGGGGTCCCTAAAAATATTCTGGTATTTCCGAGGATATTTCTAAAAAATTAATTAGTCGGCGGCATATGCGTCTACTTTTGTTTCGTAGACTTTTTACAAGAATTACATATCTAAAATATTTCAAATTATATATTTTTATTTGAAATTATTACTGTGAACACTAATAATTTTAGTAGCTTAATAATAATACCAATGCTAAATCAAATTTCTTTAAAAGAATATTTCTTTAATCCTAAATCTAAATCCAAATACAGAATCATAATGTACCAAACTTGTTCCATTTGGTGAAAAAATTCATATTTTGATTTTATTTAGAAAAAAAAGTCTAAACCCGGGTCCTGGTGCCTAATCCGCCACAAAATGAATAAAACTATTAATTAACGTTAATTTCCGTAAAAATATTAAGTGTTTAGCAGGAAATACAACTGACGGTACCAGACGCTGAGAAACAAGTTGACCCAATAATATAACAAATTCTACTAATCGTAAAAAAACTACCCTTTATAGGGGTTAAATATATAAAATATCCAAAGAAGTACATGTGAAATTATCAAAATTCACAATTTTATATTCTAACCCCTATAAAGGGCAGTTTTTCATGATCGGGGGTTGTAGTTTTGATCTAATTGATTCAATTTTTTTTGCCGGTTTCTGGTACCACAATTTTTGGGGCTGTTGAAGGTCCCAAAACCACGGTTTTAACTCTTTTTTTTTATAAAACAAAAATATGCATTTTGTCACCAAATTGAAGTGGGGTGCTTGATCCATAAGAAAACATTGAGGTTTTTTTTATGTCAACCGGCCGAAAGTCTAAACCCCGCTAAAAAATTATCAGTTTTTCCAACCACCGCACAATTTATGATTGAACAGTTTAAAATTTTGTTCAACAACTTCAAATTTGAAACAGTTAAATTAAACAATGTCAAATTATATATATATAGAAAAATGATTGCCCTTTCTACCGCTATAAAATGCAAATAAGAAATTGTAATTTTTATCTCCAGGTTTCTGTACACTTTGCAACCTTATCAATTAGTTCGTGGGGAGAGTGTATTAATGGCGAGAGCAGAGGTTGCATTTCACAACCACGCTTACACGGATGTTTACAACATTCTCGAGAGGAATCACTTCTCCCAAGACAACCACCAGCATCTTCAGCAAATGTGGTTCAAGTCCCATTATATGGAAGCCGAAAAAATTCGAGGTAGAAAATTAGGAGCAGTTGACAAATACAGATTGCGGAAAAAGCATCCCCTGCCACGGTCCATTTGGGACGGAGAGGAAACAGTCTACTGCTTCAAGGAACGCTCCAGAAACGCCCTGAAAGAATGTTATCTCAAAAATAGGTACCCGACGCCTGATGAAAAGAAGAGTTTAGCCAAGAAAACCGGACTTACGCTCACCCAGGTGTCCAACTGGTTTAAGAATCGGCGACAGCGAGATCGCACCCCTCAGACAAGATCGTAAGTCTTTTTTTTTAATCTCTATAGTCTATTCTACTTCATAAAAGGGCTCGTTTTTAAAAAATATTCCTCAGCTAAATGGCCATTTTCCCGAAGAAAATACTGTTTGACATTCTATAGATATCCAAGCTCAAAAAAAGCTAACTTAGTGCAGGTCTCTGACACTTCTTTCTAAGGATGCAATATTTTGATTAAAATGACACTAATGGGTCAATCTATTTCCTGAATATCAGAGTTGTAGGGGGTCTAGCGATTTTGATGAAACTTGATTCAACTTTGTATCGGGTGAGTGAATTGAATTTCAATGATTTCTGCAAGTGTTCAGATTTTGTCTAAACGAAACAATTTTAAAATCATTTTAATCCCAATTTACACATTTGAAAGATTTATTTATTCAGAGTTGGCCAAGATTCAGAGACCAGAATTTGTAAAAATTCAAACGTAAAAAAATTAAATTAATTTTTTAAATATCGTCACGTCGATAAAAATTTATATTAATCATCGATTTTTTGTAAGGTATAAGTATATTTATTTTTCATTTCAAAGTAGACTCCACCAATCATAAAACATTTTTTTATGAGTTCCTAATCCATGAAATCGAATGGAAAGGACTTATTCTAAAAAATGTCCACATCTGTGTTTTGATTTGTCGCGCTTCAAAAACTTTTAAAGAGAATTCTTTTGGTTTATTTCTTCTCAAGTTATTTCAAACTAGAAGTCGTAAATTTATAATTTGTTTAGATGTAAAATTTTGACTGGAAAGTGGAAGGATTGACTTGACATCTGGTTTCGATTCGTCAAGCATGAGGGCCTTTTTAATAGAATTCGGTTTCGAAATCTCGTATTGCGGAAAGCAAAAGGACAAAATTATCCCTCTTACGAGACCGAGTAGTGGCAGGGATGGGAGGCACGTGTATCGACGGGGGTCCTTTCTATACGAGGAATTGCGAGGAACAACAAGTGTGATTCTAACATCTGTTGTATTTCTCTTCCTTTTTCTCGATCCTTGACCATAAACCCAAAAGAATCGGTAAATCACCCTCAAGAGAAGGGACCACTGATCGCATTGTCAGGAAAATCACTCGAGCAGGAAATACACTCATTATTATGTCTTTTTAAGTTAAGAAGAATCCGCAACCCATGTTAGCTTTTACCACATATGGTGACAATTTCTATTCAAACGAGTCTTTAAAACAAAGGTTAACTTTCTTTCTTTAGAAATTCACTCGTAAATTCAAATTAATGATTTTCATTTAGATTAATACAGGGTGGCCGCAGTTCAGGGAAACCTCGAAATCAGGGAAAAGTCAGGGAATTTCTGTAAGAAGTACTTTGAGTAACCGTCAATGGTCAAGAATAATCAGGGCTGCACACAGTCAAGTTTAGTCACTTTTTTGTCTGATCACTTTTTAGTCACTTTTTTTAAATGAAAAAATTACTTTAGTCACCTTTTTCAATAAATTAACCCATGTGTTAACCACTATTGAATTCAGGTCTATAAATTTCTTCAATTCTTTCCAAATATTTTAGGATATTTTAAAATTAATAGATTTCAATAATTTGAAGGCATTTCAAAGAATTTGAAATATTTTAGGATATTTTAAGAGATTGCAAGGAAATTCAAAAGATAAAAAAATTTTCAAGGATTTTCCAATGATGATTTGAATGATTTTATGGGATTTAAACCAATTTTCATTGAATTTTAAAGCATTTCCTAGAATTTGAAAACATATGGAACGATTATATGGCTTAGAAGATTTTAGGATGATTTTAAATATCCCAAGAGATTTTATAAGATTTCAATGATTCTAAGGGATTTTAAAAGCTCTCAAGGTACGAAATATCATCAGTCTACATATAATTTCATGGTATTTTATAATATTGTAATGGAATTCAAAAATTTTATTTACAAGAATTGATGGACTTCGTAGGATTTCAAAGATTTTTTAAATATTTCAAGGTATTGTCAAATATTTGTAAGAATTATAAATATTTTAGAATATTTAAAAAGATTTCAAGGAATTTTCAGTTGATTTCAATAAATTGAAGAGACTTCGAAGATTTTAAGGTATTTTTAAAAATTCCAATAAATATTTAAGAGCTTTAAAAAATTTCAAGGGATTTCAAATATCTTAGAGTATTTTTAACAGATTTCAATAATACTTTGAAGTGATTCCAATGTATTGTAAAGATTTTAGAGTATTTTTAAAAATTCCAAAGAATTTCCAAGGATGTTAATGATTTTAAGGGATTGGAAAAAAAATTTTCTTGTGGTTGTACAGAATTCCCTAGAATTTCGGAACGATTTTACAGAACCTACAAAAGATTTTAAGATATTTTAAAGGTTCCAAAGGATTTGATCAGATTTGCGAGGATTTAAATGATTTTAAGGGATCTCAAAAGCTCTCATGGGAGGGATTTCTTAGGATTTTAAAGATTGGAAGGCATGATCAAACATTTATTTGGAAAATTGATTTCATTTAGAATTTATCCTGAATTCTTATTAATTTATCATGAATTCTTTTGAATTCTTCTAAATTCTATTGAATTCTTTGGAATTCTCTTGTATTTTTTAATTCACTTAAATTTATCTAAATGCACTTAATTCAATGGATTTGAAAAGTTTTTATTTAATTCATCTTGAAGTCTTTTAAACTTACCTTGCATCGGATTCTTCTTAGTTTCCTTCAATTTATCTACACTCACTCCAATTTTACTGAAATCAATGGAAATCTTTTTGATTTTTTGAATTTTTTCCAATTCATTCAAATTATTTTGAATTTTACTTGATTTGTTATAAAGTCCTTATGAATCGAGTTTTTTTGAATTGTTTTAAATTCAAAAGAACATTAGTTATTTGGTTTAAATAGGTTACTTTTTCCAAGTAATAAATTAGACTGTTCTATTTATACAAGATTCTATATTAAAAATGTTACATGATTAGAATTTTGTTCTTTTAATAATAACGGTCAGGGAAAATAAAAAAACACTCAAGGAAAATCAGAGAAAAGTCGGGAAATTTTGAAAATGAACCACCTGTTAATTATTTCCTTGATAATTTCTTTATACCCGAAGAGAAAAATATCATTAGTTAAGGATAAATCCCATGTTACCTAAGAAAACAAAAAAATTGATCATGAACTTGATGAAGATAAAGGAAATCGTTGAAGCAATTCTTGTTATGTCAGATGTTTAATCCGAGTCTTATCAAAGAGACTCGAATATTGCTGACGTTCATATGAATGAGGATGGAAGCCCTTATTTGTAAAGTTAGAACCTGTTGTTTACAAAAATGGTTATCAGGGCACTATTAAGCTTCTAGATATTGTTTTGATACAAGATGCAAAAAAAGTGAAAGTGTCGAGAATTGAGTTAGATGATAACAGGCGCGTGTTCAGCCGTTATTGATACGAGTACAACACCCACTGCGAATCACGATAAGATTGCTGCTTCGCGAAATCTTAACCGTGCAAAAATAATCACTATCACCTATATGGTTTAGACAAGAAAACATGCTTGATAATCATGAATTAAATCATTCTTCAATTTCACTTGAATTTTTTATAAATCATTAGAAACAAGTATCGAAACATTAAAAAGTAGATAGGTTTATTGAATCTTTAGTTTTTTCTTACTAGCTAAAAACCAGATAACAGAGTATAAAAAGACAGACAGTGTTGCTACAAAATCTCGATTTCGGAATTCCCTGACTTGTCCCTGACCAATTTTTAATTTTCTTTGACCGTTGTAAATTTTTTTTTTCAGGTATAAATACAACCTTACATCTAGGAGATTAATAATGTTAATCCAAA
>CAKNWW010157575.1:0-17119 GCA_932074435.1 Andricus kollari | reverse complement strand
TAACAGTAGTAATTTCTTATTTAAATAGAAGAATTATTAAAACCTGTACCTTATTTTTGCAAGTTTTTCGTACATTTCGCGCCCATTTACTCTCGTCTGTTTCGTTTTTTACCTCGAAAAGCTTGCGGTATTATTTTCATTTTAATATAATTGGAGTTGTCAAATACTTCGCCACATTGCCACTTACTAACTGATCTGTTTTAATTTAGCGTGTGCATAGATTTGTTTACAAAGCCAATGCTCAAGGTCGCTTCAATGTTAAACAGAATGCAGGTATAAACATTGTGTGTAGATCAGAGTATTTATCTTACAGTTAAATCTAAATAAAACGCAAAAATACATTAAAAAGTTAATACAATTCATGAGTGCTTTATCAACTTACTATCGTTAAATTGTTATTTACTAAGAAATGTAATTAATATCGTACTGTAAGCAACAACTCACTAGCGCGAGAACGTGTCACGGCGGCAAGCCCCAGAGTCCTATAGTACACTCGAAAGGTCTAACTAAAGAAGCTACAACTTTTTATCTGGAGGAAAAAAGATGCGCAATAAAATTTCACATCCAGACATATCCTTTAAAAATTAAAATTCGAAACTTTTGTTCAAAGCCTCCAGGGGACTTTGTTTTCGCACGAGAAAATGTTATGCGCCCTTATTGCATCCGGACACTCAATTAGTGCCAGATTTAAGTGTAGGAGGGCACAGCAGTGCGCTGCTAAGAAGATGGTTGCAGTGTCGGAAGCAAGCAACTGAAGGAAAAAAGAACGAGTTAGTGGCAAGGTGAGGTTATGTTTTGGTAAACAAACTTTGTTTGTGCTTTTTTATCAAAGTATCGTAGTACTTAACGATGATAAATTTACAAATAATACATATAATGATAAGAATAGGATTACTCGTGAACTGAAATTTCGAGACGTAGATTTTTTGTGTGAAAATAATACGATAGCTGTCACAGGTTATGGTCAAGGTGATCACTATTTTAAAAATTGTTGTCTCCCGGTTTTCTCTCGGTTCTCCATTTTTTTACCATTATTGGTATCGTATTATCTTCTTCCATTTTCATTCACAAAAACTTCGCTATATCATTTAAAAATTTATTTTTTAATAAAAACACGGCATTCCATATGCATTTGCGAGCAACAGGGCCGCAAATTGACAGGAAGGTCAATTCTTTGTCGCGCATGCGCACAAAAAGTAATTGAAATGAAAAGGTCTATCATTACATACTGCCGGCCGCATACATCTAGTAAAAATAGTTCATCACATCGTATAAGTTGATAGAGTTCCGTAAACTTGATAAAACCAAGCAAAATTCTTTATTATTATTATTATTGTTTTGGTTCTTCTGTTTCTTGCTGGCATTCATCGTTCTCTGGCTAAGATATATACCAGGCTTGCCATCCTGCCACATTCCAGTTTAAAGCTTGCTAATTTATTCAAAATCACATTTCTGAGGTGCTGTAACCTCGACGGGGCTGTGTTTCTCTTAATTAACTTAATATCGTAAATTATTTGACATGTTTTTGAACTAAGGCATTAATCATATAGTTGGCTTTCTTCTAGGAAGTTAGGCCAACCGTCTTCATCTTTCGTCATATTCTTGTTATATTTTTGAGACCAGAGTTTCAGTTCCACCATCGTGATCTCGGTTCTTTTTCGACATGATGAAGCCTTATTTTGGTTGTTGGAGGAACTCGGTTCATCATCTACACTTCTGTGACCGGGCAAATTAACTTCTCCAGTTTCGCCCACTGTTGCTTTGGCTGGGAGTTGCTGTATCGCATTGTTATTTCTGTGCATCTCTTTCCCACATTGGCCTCCAATCTGTGAAGTTTTGATCTCATTTCTCGGAATATTCGTTTAAAATTGTTTTGACTTCTTTGAGACTATTTAATATAAGACTAAGTTTTGGTAATTTTGGATGTACCTCCTGGTGATCTGACTCTCCTGATGACTGGAAGTATTCCCAGTTTCGTGAATTGATAAGAACTGGGTCAATGGGTCATCCAGCTCAATTTCCTTCAGGCACATTGTTGTCGCATCAAGTTCCTTCTTTTACTTGGTCTTTGGAAAGTCCATATCCAAATCTAAATTATCATCCATTCTGAACTTTTTCTTTTTGTTTCTAAATGTTTCTAGACCTAAAGTCTCATCGCCATTAGCACACAGGGCTTCTTGCTCCTGGTTTTCGTTGTCTCCTGTACCTTCATTAGTATCTCCTGAATCTCCGCCTTCTGCCAAAGGTGTCTTATTTCTCTTCGGTAAAAAACAATCAACTTCTCAAAAACAATTTTTTAAGAAATTTATTCGATTCGTCATTATGTAAACGCGAGAAACCATTATTATTAACGGTTTATGTGTTATTTTGTTTACTGAGAATATAGGACATCTTGAAAGAAAAATTTTACGTTTTTGTTAAAATTGATTCTTATTTATGACAAAACAAATGTTATGTTACAAATGTTGTGCTTAAATTTTTTATTAAATCTGTACCAAATAGTTATTTTACCAAAATTTTATAGTTGGTCAAATCAACCAATCGTTTGGTTTTCCTATAATAGTATTATTATTATTATACCATTAATCCATTTCCCTTTCGGGGTAGGCATGACTCGCTCGTTTGGAAAGGAGTAATGTGTAGATAGATATACTATAGGTATAAGGTAAAAATTTTTTAGATTGATCTAGAATTCTCGTGTTATTTATTTAAATAATAGGTTCGTTCCGCATCACTGCTTCGAACCAGGCTGCTGATCAATCTCTGTAGCGATCACCCCAAGTGAAGAGCCTCACAAGACAGAAGACTATTTGTCGTCACACTTTTCTGTCCTGGCATACCTCTCTAGCTTCTTTCACGCCCATGAATTTTTTCATGCAAGCTCTCATGTTTCTATGGCTTCTTATGTCTTTTCGGATTAAGGTCTCAGTCACACATTCTAACCATTCTTTCCGCGGTCTGCCTCTGGGCATACTGCCATTTACTTTACCTTTATAAACTTGTTTCGTTAGTCGTTCATTTTTCAATCTTTCAACATGTTCAAACCATCTTAACTGATTGCTTTCCCATATGTCAACTATTGTCTCGTTTGCACCACATTCTTTAGGGATTATTTCGTTTCTCACTTTTTCCATCAGTGTTTTCCCGCATGTTTTACGTAGGAAGTTCATGTCAATCGCGAGAATTTTGCTCTTGTCCTTTTCTTGACAGGTCTATGTCTCGCTACCGTATAGTACAGTCTGAACAAATATAGAATTATGTTTTGCCATTTTAGCTTTTTTTGATATGTTTTTACTTCTGATAATGGACCCTGCTTTACCGATAACCTTCTTACCCCCGCTTATGCGCCCCATGTTTTTCATGCTTGTATTTAGTTTCGTCAACATTCTTTGCAAGTCTTCGATTGATTCTGCCATAGCAAACTTGTCATTTGCGAAAGCTAGTCCACGTACCCTCACTTGATATGATAAAGAGCCATGAGAACATGACGCATCCTTGCCTAAAACATTGCATAATATCAAACCAGTCACTCAGTTACCCATTTACCCTCAGACTCGCTTTGCTACCTGAAATTTTTCGCAAAAATTTCAATCTGTCAAATTTAGAATTGCTCCACTATTAATTCATATAGAGGAAACCACCCTACAGTAGATAGAAAAAAAATCAACAGTATTTAACTGCATGAGTTTCGAAAAATAAAGAAAAATTTTCTTTTTGAAGTAAAGCTTATATATTCAATTGAATATTCATATAGAAAAAATATAACGAAATTAGTCAATTAGCTGTATTGAACATTTTTATTAGACCCTGTCAAGGGTACGATTTTGACACCTCTATCCATCAATAGATAATCGTTTCTGATATTGCTTCTGGGCGTGACAGAATACTAAATTCTCGATAATTAGAATTTATCATTAATATACTTACAATTAAAATCAGTTTATTGAGTTAATAATAGTTGAATCTATGATTATTTTACAAAAATCACAAAAGCTTGCATTTTTTGTATCTCTGATATTCCGTGAGATTGGTACGATTGGTTAACCTGACTTGTGATGACAAAACAGTTAAGAATTTTTACATACCTTAATCCTAAAAATGATATTTTTCCATTTGACTCCTTAGCACAACTAAAATTGATGTGTTTTTTATTAAATAATAATTAATTCTATTTTATTGGTTTATTGTTTACAATAACTTAAATTTAAAAACTTTACAAATCAAAATAAACAAACACAACCTTTAAATTAAAACAACTTCGAGACAGTCACAGAGCTGCCAATTTTGACAGCAAAATTTTTCGCAATTTTGGGATTATCTACTGTTGGTTATCTACTGTTGGAAAATTTAATGTCTAATAAAAAGTCCTCAAATATTTATAAATAATAAAAAAAGAACACTTTGTATCAATTAATACTGTTCATTAAACTTCAAGTTTTGATTCTAATGTATAAACGTGCCACAGAAATGTTTCATTAAGGTAAAAAGTATGAATAATAAAGAGACGAAATTTTGTTTAAGGTTATAAATTAATTTTTTGCTCTCAAATATTAATTAATTATAAAATTTCAATGAAACCTCGTCAGAAAGTATAGTATCCTTGTTGAAATGTTATAATAACAAAAATAATGAACATTTTTTTGCCAGCTTTCCAGTTAATTAAGATTATCTACTATAAATCATGATCTACTGTAGGGTGGTTTCCCCTACTTAGAATTGTATAATGTTGAATAATACGTTTAAAATCGTCAATTTGTGAAATCAATTTGAAATTAAAATTTAAAAAAAAATTACAGAATATCCTTGAAGATGCTGAAATTGTATTTCAATTGTTCCAAATCAAAGATGTAAATCCGAATTATGAATTTGAATTGAAGTCATTTAGAATTGTACAATATGTTGAACTAAAAGTCCCAAGGTGAAACAATTTTAAGTTGAAAATCTTTTAAGATTTAATAACTCCAGACTTGAATTTGCATAAATGAAACAGTTTCGAATTATTGGATTCCTTCAAGATTGTACCCTTCATACCTTCTTATCATTTTTTTGTAGAAGTGTACACTTTTATTTCAAGTTTAAAGCCTTAATAGGTGAATAAAATTGGGTAGGCTGCAAGAAAAAACATTAAACATTTATTAATTAAAGTTTCGGAATGAAACTATTTCAAATTGAAATATTCAAAATTGTTTTATTTGAATTATAAATTGATAAAAATTTTACAATATTCAAATAAAAATTATGATCTATTTTAAATTGAATATTAGGGTACCCGCAGCAAAATCCTGATTTTCTAAATCCTTAAAACGGAAACATCTTTCCCATGGAAAGAAAGTTATTCTTTATTTTTTCAGATTTAAAAAAATGGTTTGACATCGCAAAGACGTTTTTATGGTAAACACACCTTAGTCTCTTTTCTTTCAAAATATTTGGACGATTTTACAAAAAATTAACATTATAAATGTACGACAAATAAATTTAAAAAAATTAATTGCAATAGCAAAAGTTATCTTTTTGAAAAAATGTTAAGTGTTGTAGTTTAAAGTCTTAAAAAAATCTATTTAATTTTATTTTCTCATTCTGAAAAAATCGAAAGTAATTTGACACTTATATGAAGAATAATTAGTATTAGACACAATAAAAAACTTGAAACTATATAAAAGAGAAAAAACTGATAAAAACTTACCATTTTTTTAATCTGAGAAAAATACAGAATAATTTTTTTGCTGTGAGAAAGGAATTTCCTCTTTAATAATTTAGAAAATGCAAAAGTCGGGATTTGCCGGACAATATTGTCAGGCAATTTCGAATTAAAAGCGTTTCAAACGAGGTGTTATTAGAAGTCTATTCAGCTGCTTCTGAACTCTTTTGAATGACTTTATTTCTTTAGAATTTTTTGAATTATTTTTAATTTTCTAGAAATCTCTTGAATTCTCTTGAATTCACCTAACACACTTTTGAATTGTTTAAATTCTCTTGAATTCTGGTGTGCATCAAAATTCCTGTTGCTTAACCCCTCGGTTTCAAATATATATATTATTTTCAAATTCAAACCTATATAATTAGGTGAAAAATTTAAAATCACACATTCAGACTAAAACAATTAACCAATTCCCAATTTAACAATCGTAATTACAATATAATCTTTAAAATGATATACCGCTGGTGGCATCCTGGAGTAATTTGTTTTATATTAAAAATAACAGCATGAAGCTATCCTATTCAAAAGCAGGAAACTTCGTGTCTAAAATAATATCTGCAAAAAATGATACCGTAAAAGAAAGAACTCTAGTTTTTACAGTGAACCATTTTGGACCGATTATGGGTTTTTTAGTGTGGAATCCTGGAAAGAATATTTAAATCTGAAAAGCAATCCTGAATAAAGCGTTCCTAAATAAACGATTTTTGATTGAAACCTTTTATTTTATTTTAATGTTGCCGGAATTTTGAATGAAGGCCTCGCAAAACACGAAAAATGGCAATTTCTGTAAATGTGATGCGAGATTGATTTTCCGATCGAATAAGAAGTGATATATGCCCTCGCGATAGGGAACGAAAATACACTTTCTCCCAGTCAGCGGGTGATAAAAGTGCACTCTGGGCTAATGCCAAAAACGACTCGTTAGAAAGGAGGTCAGCAATTGAATTCCTATGAGGTTCCTACATCCTTTGCTTCGTAAGGAGAAGATAAATTAAGGAGCACTTTGAATTGTTCCAGCTTCCTTTATTTATTTTATAGGAGTCTTGCATCGTGGAGTCTAATTAACGCGAGAGCTTTGAAATTTAAGGACCCTATCTACGCTTGAATTTCTAAGAGAAAATTCCTGTGTGACTGTGCGTATAGTTACTCAATTAATTTGCATCCACTAAACTTCATAACGACGTGCTATCAGAATATCTTTGACGTTATTTTCTGTTCCAAATGATTATCTAATATATTTCCAATATATGTAATATTTCACAGTAAATTCCAGTTGATCAATTTGATCCCGAAATTGGATTAAAATGATATGCAGTTCTTTTATACAGATTTCGAAATTTTTTATTTGATCAGCAAGTTGCGCATCAGATAATGATCCGATTCACAAGATCAATTGCCTATCATGAATTTTCATGAGTAGCAACTGTCGAGTGATACTTGTTATGTCATGACCATCTACATGCATATTGAAAGTTTAAAACTGAGCGTTCGAAGAAATTTCCTACATTTTTTTTAACGAAAAATCATTGAATATCGACGAATGCTTGAACTACGTAAATGTAAAGAAAAAATGTTTGAAGATAAAAAAAAATAATTTCCAGAGCTATATAAATTTTAGAAATATTAACATTTTTTAAACATTTTAGAAATGTTATGTTGGTCGTGACTAACCTATGACTTTCAAAAAAAAGTATTTGGTTATTTCTCAATCACGACCTTATCAAAAAATAATTACGTATCGTCTGCTATTGTGAATACTGGGTATGCTAAATACATTGCTGTCCTTATGAAAATCATTATTAATATTTGTTTTTTAATACAATGAATGACTAAAAAGTTTACAGCGTGATTTGAAGCTATGCTATGTGGAAAAAAATTAGATTATTAGCGCTGTGACTATTATTATTAGAAAAACACGAATACCGGCCTAAAATCAGAAAATAAAACCAGATGTTGATTGCGCTGATATTTGCATTTATTTTTGTATAATGATCAGTTTAGAAAAAGCATTGTACTAAGCTTTTTCAGCGTCTTGGTATTTGGTAACTTTTTGAAGTTCTACGTTTAACCTCTACTAAGCAGCTTTTCGGTAGATTTTTTAGTATAATTCATTTGGCCATAACTTTAAAATAGCACGTATGTAATTAAAAAAGGATATTTCCTCTTTCAGAGAATAAATTGAACAACCGATAATCTATCATATTTTATTTAAAAATGGCATTAATCATGCTTTTTATAGGGACAGAAATGCATTTTGCATACCCAGTATTCAAGAAAGCAGACGGTAAGTCATTGTTTTCTGATCAGGTAGTGATTGTGAAATAGCTTAATAACAACTGCCAGTCGACAGATATGAATGAAGTAGTGTAAAAGTTAATTTTGAATCCACAAAAGTGGATCATTTTGATCTGAAGCTGATCATTAGAATGATATGCAACGGTTTGACATCTCGGGATTGACTGTGTTTGTATAAATATTTATGCAATATGGGGTTTTATATAGGTACTGCACTTTTTATCATTACTAAATGAATAGAATTACGTGACTGAATATATAATGACAAGGGTATACGATCGTTATTTATGTTTTATGGATTTATGGAATGACGTAATATCTTTTTAAAGAAATATAGAGTGATTTATTGTCAAAAAAGTATGTTATGCGTTACGAGATGCAATGCACCTGACTGCACGTTGAAATGTTACAGATGTGAATGAGAGTATATAGTGCACAATGTCGCTTAAAAGCCCCACGTTAATGCGTGTACGTAACCCAATTAGATAGCTTTCACAATGCATTTCAAGGAATGTATGAAACGGCATTAAGCGAGACTGACATTCTTTCGATTGAATATGCCTTCGAATTCATACATGTATGTAAACCGAAGCAAATATAATAAGCGCCCTGAACATCTCTTGCGTGTGCACGTGTGTTCATGTAACAGTTATCGATCAGTTCGTTAATTCCCTTCTCATGAATAGGCAAACATTCCTGTTAATTATACTCTCCTTGTGTTATTTGTTAAGGATGTGGATTTTGTAAAATATCAGAGAAATCATTATAGTCCAGATATCTCGTATTAAAAAAGGTCTTTTCAGCGTATTAAGTAGGTAATACGCATTTTATTTCTAAAACGGTTTATTGATGGGTCCTGGTGAAAACTCCAAGTTTTCCAGAAATGTCTACGACGCGTTCCGAAACTATTTTTGAAAAAAGTTCCAAAACTCGTGTTTGTCTAGACTGTTTCGCCCCATTGCATCTTAGAGCAAAATGTTGCACAGAAAAATTAAACTACAGTAAATTCTGAAAAAGTTAAACAGATCACCTTTTATCTCTAATAAGCGTTGAGTCATGACTCTTCAAAGAACTCGGATTTTTTTCCAAAAAGAGGCGAGAAAACCCAATTCTGAAGTTTCTATCTGTACTTTGGAACCTGTTCATTTTATGAAAAAATGGTCTGAATTTTAATTATGGTTGAAGCAATTTCGAGTAATTCTAAAAAAAGCAATGGCCTAGCCCCAATAGGCCATAAGTTATGGTCTCCTAAAGTTGACCACTCTTATAGGTCACGAGTTATCACCATGAACCTTTGACCCTTTCCATTCGAAAGGCTCTGTACGTACTGGAAAATGTACTGCGACCGTATTTGAGTATTTTGGTGGCATATATACATTTTTAGTTCATTAAAAAGAAAATTTTTTTCGTTAAAAAGCAATGAATTGTTCAACTGTTATGTTGTTGCAAGTGAATGAAGAAAAAAATATAAATGAACTGGTTTTACATTGCTTATTTATTATTTATAAAAAATCTTATTGAAGGAATTATTTTTATAACGTTTTATTATTTTATGTTAACAATGTCAAAAATTGATAAACTAATCATCGCAGGGCAAACAATTATTGCTAATTGTTGATAATAAAAGAATATGTAAACAAATTAATTACGCAATTATGCAATTGATGACAAAGAAATTGTCTAATTGTTTTGTAAAATAAACTCTTTTCCACGCCAGCAAACAAAAAACAATTACAAAATTTTGAGATTAACAATTAACAATACTTGTTAGTTTATCAACTACTGGAATTTTAAACATAATATAATACAACGTTGTAAAACTAACCCCTTTGATAACATTTTTTATAAATAGTGAATAAACAATGTAATAACAGGTAATTTATATTTTTTCTTCATTCGATTCGATAACAGATATTCTGAAAGTAATTTTTACACAGAAAATACATCAAATATGCCCGCAATTGATAGTGTAAATAATATTACTTAAACAATGGTTAAACAATTATTCCGAATGGAAACGTCAAATTTTCATGGTACTAACTCGTGACCTATAAGAGTTTAAACGGTTTTCGGAACTTTTTTCAAAAATATTTCCGGGAGTACTTAATACGATGAAAAAGTACCAGATATGCCTGAAATAATAATAATTTGGTGGCAACAAAGAAATACGTGGACGTTTAGGAATTTTCTTAGAGCTGGAAATGACATTGAATTTTTGTTTGACCGGGAATTTGTTCAATTTTACTAGAAAAACTCATTATTCAACCACGTTGTATGTCATCGCACGAAATTATGTAATTTTTAATTAAGGTTTAAAGCCAGTTTTCCCCACACGCGCCGCTTAGCCCTATTTGCCGGTACACTACATTTAAAACTGTTCAGTTTTGAAAACATAAATTTTAAAATAGTTTTTAATTTCAAAATTATTATTATAGTTCTTGTTTCGGATTTGTTCAATTTTGACGCTATTGAATTTTAAAACATTAGTCTTTATCTTAAAAATATACGGTTATTAATGCTTTTTCAGAATTATTCAATTTTGACAGCATTAAATTTGAAATTCTTCAATTTTACATGTTTCCAATTGTAAATCGTTGAAGGCTTCTAAATTGATATTGTACAATTACAATGAAATATATCAGGTCAGTCCATATATTCGTGCGTATTTTTCAATGTTGAGTAAGTCTTTTTTTCTTTTTTTCTAGAAAAGAAGGCATTCATATGTTGTTGACACGATAGCAATTAGTATCAGTAATTAGGCAAATATACAATTGATTAGCTGAATATACTCTTGTGTTTTTTGTTACTTTTCAAGTGTTGAAAAATACGCACGAACTGATGGACTGACCTGATATATTCAAATTTCAATACTTTGAATTGATAATTATTCAAAAAAATGTTAATAAATCAATTTCACTTCAGAATGCTTGTAAAAGGTGCTGAATTTTTTTAAGATCATTGAAAGCATTAAAATTAAAATTTTTTAATTTTAATGCTTTCAATTTGAAAGAAAAACATTTTTTTAGGCCAGGGTTACACTCACCGAAATTCGGCGCGCGTAGCATAGGCGAAATGGAAAAGGATGCTAAATAGGTTCATCGAAATTCGGTGAGCGTATCACAAATGTTTTCGATGAGCCTAGACACTTAGAAATTTTTAATGATTCGTATTTGGAGATTGTCTATACATGACACATGTTGCGATTTTTTATTCTAAACTATTATCGTATAACTTTAAATTGTCTAATTTTAAAGTCCTTAGAATACGAATTATTCCAATTAGAAGGCTTCAATCAAGAAAATGCGCATGACTAGGAATTTTTGTATTAGATTTTAGTAATCATCCTGAGAAAAATCAATTGAATTTGTGAGCTCAAAATGAGCCCAGGCAAAAAATAAATAAGACCCATGGAGAAAGATAGCTATAAATATAGAGGTCTTTGGTTTTTTTTTTTTGAAAGTCAAAAAACCTTTTTTCGTTCCAAAAAATATGACTGTCTTAAATTTAAAATAACTGATCACAAAAGATTCTTTTCGTACGTTTAAAAATATAAATAAAGAAATCTGTTTTTAGTATTACATTTTCCATTTTCTGATATTCTCGTTTTTTCACTCTAATCTTTATGTACAAAGAAGCTACGATCTCCCATTCGGCTTTCAAGCAAACACAATTAATTTCAACTTGTCCCAGCTTTATGTGGAAATTCGATCATTTTTTGCACACTTCATCCTATGAAAGCATTATTTTCGCATCGAGTTTTCAATGTCCTGATGAAAGCATTGCAAAATACCGTGACCCAGAAAAGACAAAGACCTCTCTCTTTCATAAATTCTCATTTTCTCATTTCGCATATACTGAAGTTTCCATATTTTTCCTTCGGAGGTCCTTGTAAATACTTCAAAAATAAAAATTCGATACAAAGGCACATGAATCGCTTATAAGATCGTTGAACTGGCGCTCTCGCTGTTATTTTTTCCGTCGGGTCCGCGAGTTCCAAATATAAACCTCGTATATGCGCCAGTGCTATCCATTCCCTGCCGCGTTTATTTTCTAGTCTTGTGACACGTGTACGTGAATACTGACGGAGTTATTAGACAGTTTTTCTTATATTGATTAAACCCGCATTTTTTCCTGTCGACAATTTAAATTTCCCGCGAAAAAAAAGCGATTCCGGGGAAGCAGTTCCTCGTCCGGTGTTTGAACGCGAATTTACGAAATAGCTGCTGCGCGGAAACGTGTTTCTTCGGCGATGTCGATGTCATGACCGGAAGGGCCGGAGATGAGTGCACGATCGGACATGATAATGGCAAGGGTGATAATTGAGGGAATTTTGCCATTTTCACCGGGCCAAGTCGAAACCTTGAAAATATCTATGGCTTGTGCGAGTTCTTCTGGAATCCCAGAATTATCGATCATAACGAGTTAAAGGAATGCTTGCGCGTAAAGGCAGTACTTTCACGTGTGAACATTTATTAAACGTTTCACAATTATGGGGAATACCTGCCAACTTTTTCACCTTTGAAGTATTTAATTGATTATTTCGTAAGGTAGCTGTGGTGCCAAAAATCAGGTCTCTTGAAAAAATGTTCTCTGTGATTTTAAGAATTGAAATTATTATCAACCCTGTCTTATGAAAGAAAAAAACATTATTTTACATGAAAAAGGTTAAAATTTACCAAAAAAATGATGAACAGTGAAATCTCACCGAGTCAAATTTAGGGAGAAAGTTATGAGTATTGAAACTTTTAGAGCTGGTGCTTATTTTAAATTTTATTTCTGGTAATTGTGCTCATTTTATTTCGAAGTGCGTCGGGAAATTTTCTAAATTTTCTGCATGTACAAAATAGCGTCGTTTTTCCTGAAAATGTTGAAACTAATTTTTCTCAAAAAACCCACGCAGCAGTGGTTTTTTGTACTTGATTTCTTATTAAGTTGATACTAATACGGTTAATATATCCCATAAGGGTTTATTTTGTGATTTTGTCTTGGTGAAATTAAAATTTTATTTCTTTTTCTGAAAAGTGAAAATTCTTATTTTTTGCGAAACCCAGACGAGTTACGAAAAAAGTCCAAAAGTTCTGAAAAGAGAAATATCTCCTGACACTCTATCTTGTGACTTTTTATTGAAATTTTTCTAAACTACAAATACAGCCAATTTATTATAAAGTCGTACTTTTTTCAAAAGGATGACATTGTCAAAAAACTTTCTAAACAAATTTCTCGCTTATTTCTGACATCAGACAATTTTATAGTTTTTTAAGACAAACGTACAATAATTATAGCCGACTTTATTCATATATAAGCAAAAATTTGGGAAAAAACGCAAGATAGAGAAAAGCGTCAAGAGACTTTTTATTAGAAAAGCTTGTTTCGTATCTCGTCTTGTTTTTGCGGGAAATGCGAATTTTCATTCGCAGAAGAAAAATTTTCTATTCTGCTAAACGTGCGTGCAAGATGAACTCTTATGGGATATATTTAATGTATTAGGAACAACTGACAAAAAATCAAGGAGAAGAAAAATACCGAAATTTATATAAAGTAGATGAAATTTTGAGAAATTCTTGATTAATTGACGACTAAATTAGAATTGATTAAATTTCTTCTCCAATTCTTCAATATTTAGGAAATGCTATATAAATTCTTTTCAGGGATATATAAATTCTACAAGATGTATACTACTACGTATGTATACTTCATATGTTTTTTAAAAAAGAAAATATTTTGTTAAATTCTTTATGGAGGATATCTTGTATTACGCAATGTCAATAAATCATCTGTCCAAGAGGAAAATAAGAATAGTACTCGTAACAGCCAGTCCTGCCTGACTGACACTTCATTAAAAGAACTTCCTCATTAGAAATGACACATATTCTTGGAAATTTTTTAAATAAATTATCAAATTTACTTCATTCTATAACAAATAAAGAACAACTTTGGTATTATAAAATACGTAACCTACCTTTAAACATATCTTCAAATTATGTTTCAGTTTATTTTAAATATGTATATACTGATGTAAGTGAAAAAGTTGGCAGGTTGGCTTGGAAAAAATGTAACCAAGCAGAAATAAAGTTTTGTCAATAACACTGCACAATATAATAGAAGTATAATTTCCGAAATAATTTTTCGTGCTGCATTCAAATCTGATCTCCATTTTCTACCTACAACCTCCAACTTTTCAGTTTTTTTGAGTCAATATTTTTTTCGAAAAATCTAAAATCGCTAAATATTAACTCAATATTATTCAAATAGGAATAATTTTATTAATTTATATTTCCAGCACTGACGGGCCTTTTTTGTATAGTTAAACGTTCGACCATTTATGCTTGATCGAGGCGAATTATTGTACTTGAATTCTGTTGAACTCATTGAAATTTCTTTGCAAGCAAATTTAAATTGAATGCTGATAAATTTAGAAATATTTACCTGAATTTCAGCAAATTTAAGCGGATTCAAGAGAAATTTAAAGGAATTTAAGGAGTTTTTACAAAATTGAAGAGAATTATAGCAAATCAATGGCACTTAAAAGGAATTCAACCGAAATCAAAAGAATTCAAGCGAGATAATCCACTTTCAAAGAAATTCCAATGAATTCAACAGGATTCGAAAACAATTGACATTTTTTTTAATGATCTCTTTTGTACCTTTTTTGGCAGTTTTTTTTATTATCTGGAGAACCGTAAAATATATCGAAGAAAGATGGTGCTCACTGGATTTCGCGTTAAAAAATGAATCAAAATCAAGCATATTTTTCCTGTAAAAAAGTATACATCTGCTTGTAGCAAGATTTATGATTTTTTGAAAAAATTATTGACTTAACAAAAGTAAAAAACCTGACGGGTGGGCAACAGATGGGGGTCGGATTCGAATTGACCACGTTAAACTACACTGGAACCAGGAATTATGACCGGTTGCGGGCATTGCTTGCCGTGGCCGTGGCCATAAGTAAAGGGAATCCAAACGTAAACAGCCAGTGGCGTGTGAACCATTTCCTAATATTACGCAATATACGCACGTGAGTACCAGCGTACCACGGCGACAACAATTCTCGGAAGGACATAAACTCGGTGGCCATAATTTCAAGTTCCAGTGTACTTCGGAAATTATATCTCCCATTAAATGCACACTACAGTTCATATTTTGTTGTCCAGTGTAATTTGACTCGTCTACTAAAATAGAAATTAAAACGAACTATCGCAAAAATTGTAATCATTTCTTATAAAATCTTTAAAGACTGATGAAAAAAATGACAAAAAAGTGCATAAGTATAAGTCGATAATGCCAGACAATATTCGAAAAGGCATACTCGTGAAAGTGAATCCTCCAATAAGGATGTCTTCATTTTTTCGAAAAATCAGCTGGTGTGGGTGCTCTGCACTTTCAAGATCTGGTAGTGAGTCAAAAAATAGCGATAAGGAACCCGTACTCGAGGAGATTTCAAAGTCAGCCCTTCTTACGATTGATCAGGAAGAAGGGGGTTTTCATGACTTTTCAACGCACTTTGACCTCTCCAACCTAAAATATATAGACGAGGATGATCCAGATGATGATCATCAATCCAATGGTACAATATTTTAATTGTTAATTTTTATCGATTTTACTTTTTTTTCCGAAAAAAATCTTTAAAAATATATAAACTCAAAAAAGTTAAAAAGTAGTGTCGAGCGTGGCTAGGTAATCGTACTTTAGAAACTGAATTTAAAATATATTAAAAAGGAATATGAAATTCTTTTTCTGTGAAATTTCAGACCCTCTAGCGAATTAATTTACGAGGAATTCAGTTTTGAAAATGATTATTTTAGCATGTACCTAATGCAGAATACTTGGGGCCATCTCACATTTTGATATTTTACCACGCCAAAATCCAACTTTGAAAATTAAAAATTAAACTGTTTATAATCTAAACCGTCCTCTTCAGTTGGGCAAGGTTTATTATATTGAGCTACCGATACAAATAAGGAAGATATTTTAATGATATGACGTTGAAAATCACCCTAGAAAAAAACAGCTGCTCAGTGCGACAAACATGGACATTGGAGAATAGACCACCATGACATGTTTCCATGACAACCCACTACGAGTATAAGTCAAATATTAAACTTTTTGCATTTTGAATAGTAAAATCACCCGAGGATTTCTAGAAAGCTCTGCTTCATTAATTGTTGCACAATTTTTAAATTCTGTTTAATCCAATATAGTACTCTTTGTCGACGTTTAGGGGAGGGGGGTGTCTGTACAAATATCATCCTCCTGGTTTTAGCAATGGAAAAAGTATCACACAAGGGCGGGGGTGTTCAAAGTTTCTGAAAAATGTTAGAATTTTTTTAAATATCAACAAGAATAGTCATTTTTGGATTTTGTTAATTGAACTCTTATTTCAAATTTAAAATAAAATGTCTCACATATTGTTTCTCGTTTCGTTCACAGAAACATTACTGCTTTTAATTATGCTAATTTTGCTCTTTTGGCTATCTTGAAGTAGCCAAAGAACTAAATTCAATATGTAATTTTTTAACTTTAAAAAAAGGCGGTGTGTTTTTTTCCGTTCAAACATAACTAATTTTATGAACAAAATGTATAAATAAGTATCCCATTAAACATACAAAAAAAACTTAATTTTTGGTGCTATTTCGAAAAATTATAATTTGATTTAAAATTATTTTGGCTATAATATGATTTTACATTATATTATTATTAGTTATCGAAAACTGTGAATATAAAAAAATCGCATATATCGCATATATAAATTGTTGAAGCCATAAAATTCAAAAAAATTTAAACTTTAAAACTTGTAACCCATCTGTGTTCTGTGTTGACCAAAAGTGAAATCGAAATTCTTTTTTTCAAATCATACGAATTATTCTGATATACACTGTGGGCCAAAAGTTTCCGGTCTTCACCTCTTTTTTGATAACTTACAAAGTTCTTTTAATTTCAATTATGTCAGAGCTAAAAAAGTTCTCGTTAAAGGGTTGAATGCTCTCAAAATTCTGTATGAAATGAGCCCAGGATGAAGCTAATTTGTCTATTTTTTGAGTGGATATTGCAAAAATAGTGTAAATTTTAATGTTTTTTTAAATTTTCAATAACTTCCGTACTAATCAATATTTTTTCATGTTCTTGGGC
>CAKNWW010157574.1:0-10718 GCA_932074435.1 Andricus kollari | reverse complement strand
AGTTTTAAGCATGTATTAAAGTTATGTCAAGTTCAAAAATGAGCATTATTAAAAATGATTGATAAAATCGAGGAAAATATTCCCATTGTCAATTGTAACTAATTTTGGAACAAAGCTGAAGGTGAACTTTAGAAAAAATATTTCCGGTTGAAATTGTTTATTCAACAATAGTAATTTGGGGTTTAATTTTTGTGCTTTCTCTTTAGGTAGAAGTAGCCATTCTTATTAAATCCTAATGTCGTAGGGCTCATTTTATTCCTTGTAAGATTTTCTACAAACATCTTTGGTAAGTTTTTGTTTAGAAATGATACAATTGTTAATTTTATAAATAATATTTTTCCTAATTAAAATTTCTGCAATAAAAACAAACCATACAGATTTGTGGAGAACATTTCAAGGAATACAATGAGCCCTACAAAATTAGGATTAAATAAGAATTGCATCTTTTACCCAAAGAGAAAGCAAAAACATAAAATCCTAAGTAACTATTGTTAAATAAACAATTTCAAGCTGAAATATTTTTTTCTAATGTTCGCCTTCAGTTCTCTTCTAAAATTATTTACAATTAACAATTGGAATATTTTTCTCGATTTTATAATTCACTTTTAACAATACCCATTTTTGAACTCAAATTGTCAAAAATACATGTTTTTAAATTGAAGAAAATGGAAGAACGAAAAATCGGTGAATTCAAATTTTATGTTTCACCTATTTTTGAATCTTTCAACTTCTTGAATGTTTTGTCTGAATAATATAAATCAGTCAAAAGTCCTGAGGCGCTTAACAGATTTATCAAAGTCAGCTAAAAAAAAATAATTTGAAAAAAGACAATAGAAACTATAGTTTAGCGAAATAAGTAAAAAAATAATAATTTGAAAATCGCTGAATTTCTTCTGTTTGGTTTTAAAATTTTAAAATTCTTTTTTTCCAAAAAATGTATTTGAAGGTACAGTTTTTGGTAGTTAACAAATAAAAAAAGAAATAGAAAAAATGTATGTATTTTTAAATATTTTGAAAATGTGCAAAAAAAACTTTTTTAAGTTGTACCTCGGCATATGTCTGGAATCTTTTACTTTTCAACAAAAAAAATAAACTAGAAAATTTTGGTAGGCACAATATTGAAAATTCTACTTTATTAGATAAAGGTACTTATTAATGGGTATTATGTGCATGGACAGACGAAAACTATTGTCTTCAAAAAGATATTAATTATTTAGAAATAATTAATTTCGTGATAGAAAACGATTTATTGAATCTTATTTTCATTCTAAAATATCCGACTGTTGATGAAAGAAAACTTTGAAAATAAAAATAAAATTTTAAAAGGAAATTAAGTATTGGATAATTAATTGCGGGAAATTTTGTGCTAATGTTTCGTTACGCTTAACAGTTATTTTTGGTTTTTATTTTCTGTTTGCTTTTCACTCGAGATTTCTGAATCAGCAACTTCACGTTGAATAAACATTAATTTTTTTAAATTTATTTTCCTAACGGTCGACCGTTACACAAAAAAATACTTTTTCTATGAGTTATTAAAAGCGTGTTTGTAAGGTAAGCACAAGCCCAGAAGGCTGAATAAGAATCACGAGAAGGTACTTATTTATAAACTTTTTCAAAACTTTAAATTAGATTTCAATTATGTTGAACCTTAAATTTCTTTAGTTTGAATCGAAGAAATATGCCATTAATTTTTTATCATGAAAAAAAAATAATTTTCGTGGTTTTCAAAAGTACAATTTTTTTTAATACGTGCAAACTTAAAAAAATATGTTTCTTAAAAACTTTTTCAAAGAATGTTAACTTGAACAATCTTTTCTATACCTTATGTTGTGGTGATCACTAACAAAAACTGCACCTTAAAAAAATTTAATTTTTCTAGCCCATAGGAAGAATATTTTGAATTTCGGATGTCAAATCGTAACTTTTTTTCGGCTAAAATGATTCGATTACTCTGTCTTGAACCCCTTGGAGTCTGATCCTTTTTTAAAATAATTTATTCCTCCTCGATCGGTGCTTCAATTTTTTGATTCACCTTTTTCTGATTGTCAACTGGAAATGTCTCCACAGTAGCATTTTGGAATAAATAGATCTATTTTCTGCGAATGGTGCACTTGAATCGAAAGGGGTCTTCTCAGCAGGCATGAAATTCGTTCGACTTGATTGTGTGCCCGGAGGACGAATCGGATACTCCCTAAAGAGTATCTTTCTTCTCCGCTTTTCGAGAAAAATATATAATGCGACTAGACTTCGACTTCTCAGCTTCTCTCAAGACTGATTACCGCCGATCGATCTATATCGGCAGTCGATAATGGGAGTCTTGCGAACGAAACGCCAGATCGAACAGATGCTGCCTCGACCTACATTATTTTAAATTGGCCATCGCCTCCACCTTTTCAAGTTTTCAGGTCGACTTGCGAGTTATTACCGCAAGCAGTCTTCGGTTTTTTTATTCAATTCCAAATACCCTTCCTTCGCAAAATTTAATCTCGAAAATTTCTTGTGTAAGACCTTTTAACCAGTTGGTCGAAGGACAAG
Organism: Andricus kollari; assembly: GCA_932074435.1. NCBI lineage: Eukaryota > Metazoa > Arthropoda > Insecta > Hymenoptera > Cynipidae > Andricus > Andricus kollari. The sequence continues at coordinate 8,183 of CAKNWW010157574.1, read as the reverse complement.
GAAAACCTGGAAATCAGGGAAAAGTCAGGGAATTTCATTGGTCAGGAAAAGTCAGGGATTTTGAAAACAATCTTTGCAAAAAATCAGGGAATTTCCGTAAGAGGCACTTTAAATAACTGTCAAGGATAATAAATTAAATTTTTGAAAATTTGAAATGGTTTGATTCCGTTTATAGAAGATTCTATGTTGAAAAATGTACAAGCTTTCGGGTCTTTGAATATTAATGGTCAGGAAAAATGTATAATTGGGCAGGGAAAGATTAAGGAATTTTGAAAATGAAGTTTTGCGGTCACCCTAATATAATATTCTTGTTAGTAATTTATTTTTCTTGTATTTCTATTTCTTTTTTTTTGCAGTTGCTTCCTCCTGACGATTATGTTTTAAGTTAAAATTTGTATTATTTTGTTGAAAATGCAACGATTTTGTTAAAAAGTTAATCTTTTTGGTTGGAGATTCAAATGTTTTTTTGAAAATTTGTCTATTTGGGTAGAAAATTCAACTATTTTGGTATGAAATTAACTTTATGTAGAAATGTCATTCAACTGAAATCTATCTTCGTAGAAAATTCAACTATTTTGTTGAAAATTCGTCTTTTTTGATAAAAATACAGCTGCTTGGTTTAAAATTAATCTTCTTTGTTAGAGAATTGAACTAATTTATTAAAAGTTCGTCTTCCGGTTGAATTAACTGTTTTTTATTTAAAATAAAACTATTTTTTGGTTGAAATATCTACTATTGCATCATTTGTTGAAAATTCGTTTTTTGTTATTAAAAATTAATTTTTTTCAACTGAAAACTTGACCATTCCAGTTCAAGATTCATAATTTTATTTGAAAATTCAAATCCTCTTTTTTGATTAAAAATGCAACTGTTTGGTGGAAAATTAACTTTATTCATGAAAATTCAACTGTTTTACAAAATATTCGTCTTGGGACTTAAATATTCAAAAATTTGTATGAACTTTATCTTCTTTCTTGTTTAAAAATCTTTGTTGGTTGAAATTTCATCTTTTTGTTGGAAAATTAATTATTTTAGTTGAGAATAATTCACCTATAAGGTTGAAAATTGGACTATTTCAATGAATTTTTTTTTTTTATTTTTTATAAAATTTAATTTTTTACTGAAAATTTATCTTTTTTTTGTGGAAAATTCCATTATTTGTTTAAAAATTCTTCTATTTTGGCCGAAAATTAATCTTCTTGGTTGAGACTTCGTCTTTTTGGTTTTAAAATTAATTTGTTGAAAATTTTAACTATATGTTTGAAAATTCCACTATTTTGTGTAAAATTAATTATTTTATTGAAAATTCAACTCTTTGGTGGCAAATATAAACTATTGCATTATTCGTTGCGAATTCATCCTTATCTTGAAAATTCAAATTTTCGAGTTAAAAATTCAACGGTCTTCTAAAAAATGTAATTATTTGGCTAAAAATTAAACTGCTTTTGGTTAAAGTTTTTTCTCGTTTGAAAATTCGATTATTTGGTTTAAAATACATTTTTGTAAGTTGAAAATGTAACAATTTGATTAAAAATCCAACTATTTTGTTAAGGATTTAACTATTTTGCTAAACCGTTATCCTTTTCATTAATAATTCAAGTGTTTTCTTTAAAATTCTTTCTTTTAGAATAAAAATTCATCTTTTATGGTATAAAATTGATGTTTTTTGGTTGAAATAAATAATTTTGAAATTTTAATCTGAAATTGTTTTATTCTTTGCTTTATTTATAATGTGTCCCCTAACGGTTTTCATGGCCTCAGTTTCTTACAAGACAATCTAAAAATGTTATATTATCTTATCTTTACTATTTACAAATATTGACAACTATTTACATTATATTCTTATATATTGATCATAATAAATGATTCTATGATAAAAATTGTTCATGGTTAAAATTCTGGTCTTTGGATATTAATGGTCAGGGTACATGAAAAATTGGTCAGGGAAAAATGCAACTATGTCAATGTTTAATTTTTTATTTTTATAGGGTTTCTCCAGGAAACTCGTCAAAGAGGAGTGCTCAATCGTCTGCTCGTCGAAGTGGTCGACAGCAGTGGATGGCCGCGATGGAAGAAAGCAAGCGTCACGGACAAGCTGTAACCACGCAAACCACCCTAGTAAGTGTACTTACTTTCTTTTTCGATTTGCGCTCATACTTTCAGAATTTTGACGCTCCACTCTGGCATTACTAAGAATTACAGGGTGGTCATCGACCGGGAAAACTGAGAATCGGTCTGGAATTTTTAACCAACGGAAAATAGCCGGGAATTTGTTCAGAGTTATTTTTACTTTTGTAATAAATATCGAATTGCTTAATTTGAAGGGTGGCAGTATTGAACTAATACTAAGTAATCAACATTATCGGAAGTTTTCATGATAGTGAAATAAACCATTATGTAAAATCGAAATCACAATTTAACGGTAAAACAAATATCCACGCCCGAGCTGAAATGTCACTGAGTCAAAAAACCTAAACTTGCGGCAGACTCGACTGCAGATTGCGATCAAAAATGCAATTTACAGTTCTAATAAAAAAAAACTTATTCTCGAGATATTGTGTTTCTGAATGCAGGATTTCAAACTAGAATTTCAGAGGTTTTGAAAATAAGCTTTGGATAGCTATTAAAGATCGAATTATATGTTTTACCAAATTAAACACTTGCTCAAGAGATTTAGGGATGCTGAATGAGAATAAAAAATAACAAAATTATTGTGTTCCGAGAAAATCAAGATTACTTGATATAATTGTATTACAGACGTTTTTTCCAGAAATGCCGATAAAAATAAGAAAATTATATCTTTTTTTCAATAGACGATAATAATTTTAGGAAATTGCGATACTGAAAAAAAAATTATTATTACGTTCAATTTTAACTTAAGTTTCATTTCATAAAGTTTATTCTTTTTAATTAAAAAGTATGTTATTATGAGTTTTTATGTTATGTTGTCGACTAGCATAATTAGTGAAATATTTTTTCTCGATGGAATGACGGCCGTTGATCTACTTGTCTAACCCAAAATGGATATGATTTTTAGCTGTGAAGTCTATTATTATATTTTTGGTTCAGAATTCATCTTTTTTGGTCTAACATTCAACTGGTTTGTTGACAATTTGTCTTTTTGGATCGAAAATTGGTCTTGTTGGATTAAAAATTCATCTTTTGGTTGAAAGCAGTTTTTTTGTTGTTTAGCCCTTAAAGCGCCATGCTATGTTATAATAACACAAAACGCCATGTGGGGTCGTGGGCGACCCCCTTGTCGGAAAATGTCATATTACAAAGAGAGAAGCCGTTATTTCAATTCCAAAATATTACTGAATACTCTTCAACTATCCTTTTAGTGTGTAGATAAGGTTTAATCGACGAAAAAATTTTTGCTGCGTGTTAGAAAAATAAAAATCGTACGAAAACGGGAAAAATGACTTTTTTCACGAAAAAAATCATAACTCAGTCACTTTTTGATATTTTAACCTAAAAATTTAACCTGTAATTCTCGAAATATAGCTCTTTAAGAAAAAAAATTGTTAGAGTGCAGTTTTGAAAAAAGATATTTATTTGGGAACTTTAAGTGTTTTTTTCTGTATGAAAACTGGGAGGAACGTTTTTTAATGATTACCTCTTTATTTTTTCATGTCATTTTATTACTTTTCAATAATAATCGCGCAAAAGAAAAATTTGGGGTCTTCTCATACCCCGGGAGCGCTTTAAGGGTTAAAGTTAATTCTTTTTAATCCAAAAGTCTTCTATCATATTCTTGATCCAGCAAAGTCATCTTTTTTGTTTAAAAGTTAATTATTTTTCTTTCAAAAGTCTACTCTTATATTCCTGGTTCAGAATTAATCTCTTTTTGTTGAAAATTCTACTATTTGGTTAAAAATTCGTCCTTTTGGATTGAAAGTTAATATTTCGGTAAAGAAGTCATATTTTCTGAATAAAAATTTATCTTTTATGATTAAAAGTTAATTTTTCTTTCGATTAAAAAGTCTGTTATCATATTTTTTATCTATAATTCATCTCTTTTCTTTGAAATTTTACTATTTGGTTGAAAATCTAATTATTCTGTTAAAAATTGAACTATTTTCTTAAAAGCTCATCTTTTTTGGTTGAAAGTTAATTTTTTTATTTGAAAAGTCTATTATTTTATTAATGGTTCGGAATTCATCTCTTTTGGGTAAAAATTCTACTATTTGGTGTAAAGATTCTATTTTGTGGAGAATTCAACTATTTTGTTAAAAAGTCATCTTTGTTGATCGAAAATTCGTCCTTTTGTATTGAAAATTCGTCTTTTGGTAGAAAAGACATATTTTCATATGAAAATTCATCTTTTATGGTTGAAAGTTAATTCTTTAAAATTGAAAAGTCTACTATTATATTTTTGGTCCAGAATTCATCTGTATTGATTAAAAATTCTACTATTTGGTAGAAAAATTTTAATATTTGCATAAAAATTCAACTACTTTCTTAAGAAGTTATATTTTTGGTGGAAAATTCAGCTGCTTTGTTGAACATTCGTGTTTTTGGATAGAAAATTCTTCCTTTTTGTTGAAACGTAGTTTTTTATTTTATTTTAAAGTTCATTCTTTTTAATCAAAAAGTCTACCATTATATTTAGTATCCAGTATTCATCTCTTTTGGTTAATTATTTTATTAAAAGTTACAACTGTTTTGTTAAAAAGTCATCTTGTTTGGTTGAAAATACATCTTTCTTGGTTGAAAATTCAACTGTCTTCTAAAGCATTCGTCTTTTTGGCTGGAAAATTCAACTATTTGGTTGAATATGCAACTGTTTTTGGTTGAAATTTAATCATTTTTGTTTGAAAATTCGATCATTTAGTTGAAGATTCTTCTTCGTGTGTTAAAAATTTAAATATTTGGTTAAAAATGTAACTTTCTTGTTAAAAATTCTTCTCTTTTGCGTCAAAGTGCAATATTAGTTGAAATATTATTTTTTGGTTGAAAATTCCACAGTTTTGTTTGAAAATGCAATATATTTCGAAGTATATTTTGAAGTCTTAAATCACTTTTAAAATAATTTGCATGAGATATTTTACCTTTGAGTTCTACAATATTGAATTATCTTTAAAAATTATATAATAAAGCAATTAGTATTGAATAATAATTATTATAAGCGCTTAAAATTCAACCGGGAAAAATGTAATTTTTGACCGGGGAAACCGGGAAATAGCCGGGAATTTTTTTTGAAGCTGGAGTGGCCACCCTGAATTACCACCCAGCTTCTTTTTCCAAGGTCTTCAAAGCATCTTTACAGATTGACACTTAAGAACTCCTAAAACTCTTCCATAATAATTATTAGCTTACGATCTGTGTGTGGAGACGCTTCGAAAACCCATTGAACGGTCGTTAGTCGAGTTTAAAATGGATCCTGAACCAGCTTTATTCGATTCGAATAAGAATTTCTCGGGAATTTAAATGTCTCTCGCGATATCACGCGTAAGTTATCCGACGAGTCAAGCTCGGATGTTAAAAAGTGATTGGCAGTTGACTTTATCACAGGGAATCCAAACGAAACTGGAAAGTCGAGTTTAAATCATTGTGCTTCTTAAACATCGAAATTGGAATCGTATTTTATTTCTCCACTCGCTAATCTCCATGATAAGGGATCCATTTAAACGTTTTTCTAAATTTAGGGATTGTAGGTTTCGAGTTAGAAAGAAGGTTTAGAAAGACATTTCAAAGTTCTTTTTATTAAAATTGTAATTAATTTACCTTTTTTTTCAGCCAAAAACGAGACACCAACGTCCGTATGGTTGGGAGAACGGAAGTGTGGAACCGTTCCGACTGGCGGATCCTCCAAGTCCTCCAAGCAAGTTTGCTAGTCTCCCCTACAATGGCAAAGTCTCCTTCAACTGGATTCCCCCGAGGACGAATCCAAAGGCGATAGAGAAGCACCGAGAAGTCCGGCGTCGTTCTTCTGAAGAAGGTCTCGACCGGAAGCACCCGAGTCCCGAGAAAGACAGATCATCCCACCTTCGCAAACAGAGACAAAATGAAATAATGAAGTCGAGTAGCGTTGAGGACAGGCTCCTAATGAACCACAACGGTTCAGATTCATCATCTTCCAGAAGAAGGAACAACTCCGACTCAAGTGAAGGTCGTTTCTCCAGGAACTCGGAGTCTGAACGATCTTCTATTCCTCGTTCCAGTTCCGTTAGTGTCGAGAGGTTCTCCATGAGAGCAAATTGCGACTCCTCAGATTTCTCCAGGGCAAACTCCACCTCCAATGAGAGGTTCCACTCGGACTTTTCGATAGCGGTCGCGAGTGCTAGTTCGAACGACCACGACATCGACGATGTAGATATTGCCAACTCTGATCCTTTCAACATCAGGAATCTCGATTTTACTTCCTTCTCTCTACCCCGAGCTGAATCGGCCGAGAGGTTCTCGACTCAGACGTCCGACAGGTGCTCGGAGGAAAGATACTCGGACAGGTTCTCGACGAGGAACTCGGACTTTTCGACGAGAAACTCGACTGATTTTAGGACCCAGTCGGAGGAGGAACACTTCTCGGACGACTCGCTCGAGGAGTTGCTTCCGCCACCGCCTCCAATTAGCAAAAGGCACTCGATTGCTTGGGAAGTGTCGCTGGATGAGGATCCTCTTTATGCACCGGGAAGTACCAAAGTTGTGGGCAGAAGACGACGAAAAAGTAGCGACATCTCCAGTGAGTAACAATACTAGTTTCCAATTTTTATGATGTTGATTTGTTGAACATTTATGTTTCAATCAATATTCTCCTTTTATTTCGATACCTCCATGTTAAAAGAAACTCTCTAGGAGGTGCTTCTAAAACGACAACACTGTTGGTCGTCTAAACTCTAAACTAGCCACTCTGCTTTTTGAGTTGGCTCCTCGTTTTAGTATATACGCGGTAAACAGCAGACAGATTTAGTAATTATTGCTCTCTGTTTCAGTGTTCAGAATTATTTTGAATTCACTTGAATTTCTTTGAGTTCTCGTGAATTCCTGTGAATTCTTTTGAGTTTTTTGAATTGCAGGGGGCCGTTAGATCGGGACACCAGGAAAATGCCTGGAATGTTTTGAGACCAGAACAAGTCGGGAAATGAAAGGGAATTTATTGTTTGACCCGGATTTTCATAAATTTTCAGAAGAAAATTCTATCCAATGTCTTGAATTATCACAAATTTTATATAACGTATAATGCGATTTAAAATAAGTTCGATTTCAACATTTAAAAATTTTAAATTCACTTATTAACTTTTTCAATTATTAAATCATTTAGTTTACAGTGCGTAATTCTATAATATTTTATTTTTTCAAATTTTACATTTTAGGTCTTCATTTTTAAGCTTACATTTTTATTTTTAAAAAAATTTATTCAGTTATGAAGACTTAAATAATTAAAAATTAAAAGCGTTTGTATTATAAAATGTTAGTTAAAAACTATTCCGCATCTCATAAGGTGGTTATAAGTTATCGTATACTCAATAAAATCCGAGAAAATAATTGAAAAAATTTAAAAATTTTATTGCAAAAATCGATCAGAAAATTACCAGTCATTATTCCTGAATTTTTTCAGAATTTCTGTTTTGCTTGGCCGTTTAAGCGTTAAATATATCAACTGTAAATAAAAATTAATTAAGGCTTTTTAAAACTGATCTGTGGTTCGAATGTTAAAAATTTTAAAATAATTGGTTATAATAATAATATTTTAATTATAATAATAATTGACAAGACGATTCTGAATCTGTTCGAAATTCCTTAGTAATTAAACAAATTTAAACGTCCAATTAAGTATAAATTAAATAAACTATTTTCAATTTTAAAATAATTTCAAATTAATAGATTCATACAAATTAAACGTTTTTAATCAATTTCAAATTCTATTCAAATATTGTTTCAGTCTAAAATATTCCGTTTTCAACCCATTCAATTTGAAATTTTTTAATTAAAAAAAGAATGATTGTGTAAAATTGATCAATAATAGACTATTTATTTTCAATGAGCAATTATAAATTAAATATTCAAAATTGTACAATTTGAAACTGAATTGTTTTAAATAGAAAGCCTTGAATCGTTAAAATTTCAGAGTGCTAAATTTGAACTTTGAATGTTATAGTATTAATTATTCCATTTAAAAAATTTGTCATTTGTGGGTAAAAGTGTTGAACTTCGATGTATATGTAACAATTGAACAATTATTA
>CAKNWW010157493.1:0-10040 GCA_932074435.1 Andricus kollari | reverse complement strand
ACTTAGAACAATCCGGTTATGAAGACACTGGAGATTTAGAAGTGCGCGTCCGCCTTGACGGCGTGAAATGTATAATCGCGGAACTGACGAATTGATATGCAAGCTTTTATGCATATGCATGATCTTGCGTGTGGTGACTTCAAGGACCTTAAGTTCGTTCTTCGTCTATTGAACCACCCCAAACGAGTAGAGTGGAACCGGGACGGCAAGCATATTAGTCGCAGATACCTTGTTCAACGCTGACAGATTGGAAGACCAAATCTATCGAAGACGATGCTTGTATCTGCTTCGCAGAGACCCCTTTACTGATGTTGCGTCCTGAATGCGGCTTTGAGGCACGCCCAGGTATGTATAGGTCTCTCCAGTGTTAAGATGTCTAATAACACTTATACCCACAAGCTCAGGGTCCTCGGGTGACCTTATGCTCTCGCTGGTTAGTGCCGCCACAGAGGTATCCAGAAGAATTTCGTAGTGCGAGAGATAGAGGCAGAAGTGTGATGCAAAAAAGCAAAGGGCTCATGGTATCGCCCTGAAAGATAATGTGTATGTATAATGTGTATACTGTGGTTAGCTCCTTGCACTCTGTCTCTGCAGCGGCCTCACCATGAATGGGAAAGCTTGAAGAAAGGAGGGAAGGTTCCGGACCGTCGTCGCTATGCTTGCTCTTCTCTGCTGACCACAACGTCAAAAGCAGACGTGTTTGCTCGCAGTCCTGTAAATTCGCTGCCAAGTCAAAGTGTAATTCCCAATTGATAAGTAGATTTCGGCCGGTTTCCGCTCCATAGGAAAATTCTTCTCACTGTTTCAGAATTTCACAAGTAAGACCGATTGTCAATTTTCCAAGTAGAAGGAAACGTCGCTCGACACGTGGCCACAATAGCACATTTTAGATAATCTAGAGACTCTAAGAAACATTTATGAAAATGGCATCACACGTGGTCGACGTGGAAACTCTTGAACGGAACTATTTGTATGTATATATTGATATTGTAAATATTTGGATCCCACCTTGAACTATAGGTCCGCTCAAAAGAGTTTAATGACCTCTTTAGCGAATAATCCCCTCGACTTATATATTTATTTTTTTGATGTCCCCTAAATTATATTCATGGTTATAAATAATATTTATAACTATGAATAATATTTATCAAACATCCATGATTCTTTCTTTCGCAGCGTGAATCCTCCTCTTAGCGGTCCGCGAGACCAAGAAATCAGTTCTCCCCGGGCTTCGGCATGAGTTACACATCGTCTTCATCACCGTCCCCACAACTGGACAACCCACTACAGTCGCTGCTCCCAATAGCACTTACTTAACCCCTGGGTACGCGGTACCCCCCCCCCCCCCCCCCTAACTACATCTTAAACTCTAAACCCACAATAGCCACAGTCTTCATGGAATAAGTAGCGAACTTTCAATATAAATAGTATTAGTAATCAACCTTCTACTTTATTATTGAAATCACTTTGCCTTTCATTTTGTACATTGGTCCTTCTCCCCACTAATTTCAATACTTTTGAATCAGTCTCAACCCACGGACTGACCTCATTTTAATTATTATCATTATTAATTATTAGTATTTTTATTACAAAATTAAAAATTGACCAGTTGATCGAAAGAATTTAACATCTTAATCACTCAACCTCACTGGTTGACACCATTTAACATGAAAAATAATTTCTTTAATTTTTCAACATGTATGTCTACATAGAATGTTATATCGAACTGCATCATATACAAATTTGAGAAAAATGATTCTCGATCCTCCGTAGCTTAGTGCTATGAGCATCTGATCGGAAATCAATCTACGTGGTGCACGATTCACACCAGAGGTAAAGGGATCTTTTTTCTCTAATAAATATTTGTAATTATTATTATTGTTACAAAATTAAACATTGACCAGCTAATCGAAATATATTTAACATCTTGATTACTTATCAAGTAAAGTTTAGATTTATCCTAAGACTTTCAGGAAGCAGTGCCGAAGGTATGTAGTAATTAATATTATTTAACCATAATGAAATTGCAACATTTCAAGCTATTTGTGATATAAGTGGACAAATCAAGAAATTGTCCGCAAATGCTGAAGTCACACGATCAAGCAATGGCCTGTCCGCACGTGTATCGCATGTCATTTTTCGCAAAAACGTCCGAGAAAGTTGTATCATGAAAAAAGAAAAATTCAAATTTGTGTTGAGGATAGTAGGATGTGGAGATCCGATGTGAGGCCCTCAGCACAACAAAAACAAATCAAAAATATAAAAAAAAATCAAATAAAATTGGATCATAATTCATGAAAATAAGAAAATTCAAACATTTATTCGGGAACACAAAATAATATCTAATTCGTTTGATTTAAACGATTGACTACAATGATTGATTATTGATTTTTAAAGATATTTAAATTTAAATGGAAACAGTTATTGCTGTTGAACACTAGATTCTAATTAGAATTTGGCGGTATTTCAGATTTGAGTGGCGTTGAACGTTTATCGCCTTCGAAAAGGAAGCATTTTCCAACTGAATTTGATTCGCATCTGGTGGTGCTGATTCTGTGTAATGATTTTTTCGAGAAGCTAAGGGTTCAAAATGATTGATTCAGTGATTAAATTACTCACTATTGTCTTATTGTTTATAGACTCATCAATCTATTCTTCGGCTGTAGCGCCGGATTTCAACCCACCATGTCGCGTCAGCGTTGTAATATTTGCACCGGAATCAGCTAGTAAAGTCAATGAAGTTCTCCGAAAGCTATTTCCCGTGTACGCGTCGGGCTGCGGTCAATTGTGATACGATGCTATTTATTTTGGCATAGCACCAAATTTATTAATCCCAATCACCTCTTTGCTGCACATTCCATTCTTGTAACTTACGAAGAAATTATTTGCTGCTACATCTTTTGATCGCAGATCTTTTCACTATTGAGTAGAACCCCACACTAACGCTGAAACCCGTACGAAGTCGTTCTTCGTTTTTGGAAAAGTTATCAGAAACACTGAATCATAATCCTTCGCAGCTTTCACTGTGATATTATATAGTTATTTTCACCTGCACGCACCAGACATTCCCAGAATTAAACCGACCTAGAAATAACATCATAAATTGTGTAGGGGAGAGTGGCTATCGGTGGGTAGGATGATTTTCAAATTCGTAATTATGCCTACATTTTTTGTATTTTATGACCACCATATTTTATTTTTCACAGTATGAACAAAGTTATTTATCGTGGAATTACAAGAAAAAGTGTTCAGAATATTCGATTTATGTTGTAACACTTCTCCCAGCTCTGTAGGACGCAAAGCGGAGACTACCGCACAGATTGGCTTGATTCTAAGTACAACAATTTTTTAACTGTTACTTACTTTTAATTTGCTCGGATTAATTGGCGCCAGACACCTCCTTGGTATCACTCAATAAAAAAACTGATTTGAACTAATTTCAATTAATTTTCCAGAAAGTCCCTAGCTCAGTGGTAGAGGGATTTTGTGGTGGCGAGTAACGTTATAGACGCCAGTTTAAATAAATGAAATATAAACGTTGTTTATTATAATTTATATTAAATTTACATGTACAATAAAGAGCTTGTCTACTTAGATTCGTTTCCTTTCCGCCTGAAGGGCGTGACTTGAAGACTTCACATTTTAAAATTATTTGAGAAACTCTAAATTACGAGAAAAGAAATCTCCATAATAATTTCTTAAGAAAACAAAACTAATAGACTTAAGACTAATTCTCACAAATAAATCGATATCTGCATGTTAAAAAAACCTCTCTTAGAGTGATCGTCTAAAACGACCACTCTAGCGTTGGGCGTCTAAAAGAACCACTCTGTTTTTTTAGTTGGCCCCTCGTTTTAGTACGCATATTTACACAGCAAACAGTGGATAGGTTTGGTAATTATTACTCTCCCGTTTAATATGTTATTTAAAAATATTTTGAATTCACGGATTTCAAGGATTTCACAGAATTCACGGAATTCCACGAATTCTTTGAATTTCGTCAATTCCTTGAGTTCCATGAATTTCTTGAATTCCGTGAATTCCATGAATTTCTTGAATTCCGTGAATTCCATGAATTCCTTGAATTTCGTGAATTCCATGAATTTCGTGAATTCCTTGAATTTCGTTAATTCCATGAATTTCGTGAATTCCTTAAATCTCTTGAATTCCATGGATTCCTTGAAATCGATGAAATCCGCGAATTCAAAATATTTTCAAATAATATATTCAATCGGTGAGTAATAATTACTAAACGTATCTGCTGTTTGTCGTGTACGTATGCGTACTAAAAGGTGGGGCCAACTCAAAAAACGGAGTGGTTCTTTTAGACGACCAACGCTAGAGTGGTCGTTTTAGACGATCACTCCAAGAGAGGTTTTTTTAACGTGCAGGTGTGGAAATGCTTAACATACAAAAACAAAGAACAAGAAAACACTCATTTTAACATAATCCCGACATGAAAGTCTTTAATTTCGTCAAGCCAGACAGGACGCGCAATGCGCATTGCAAACACACTCAAACTCAGTATCTAAAATCAGTGCGTAAAGCGGGCGGTAAGCGTACTCAATTAAGGGTTTCGTAGGAACGAATACGGTTAAGACTGTTCTTTTTTTTGAAAATTTTTAATTTCGTATTTTGGTTTTGAATTAAATTTGTCAATAATTGATTTACCGTTGACCTTGGTAGTTTATGAAGAGATTTTTTCTCTTTTTCAGATAATTCCCGATTCTGTATGCTGGTCTTGAGCCAAAGGCCGTAGCAGGATAAGCATGGTCTGGGTACCCCCGCTCGGATGTGATCCATATTGCAGGGGTAAGTGGCTACCCCTATGAAATAAATTTACCTTAAGTATCAACTGAAAATAAAATTTTTTACAAAAGTTATAAACAAATTTTGAAAAATCAAAAAATTAAAAAATTTTCTCGAAAACGGCTCAACCGATCTCGGTGGTTGAAATATATGTTTTAGTGGGTACTAAAGAGGTTCTGCAAAAAATTCAAGAACCAATTCTGTTTATTTTAAGAGGATAAAAAAAATTATTTAAAATTTTTAATAATTTTTTTGTAGGAAGTACTTTTGGTACAACAGCCATTTTTTCCCTATATCACGCTCACATTCAAGGTTGCAATATCTATTTTTGCGGAGATGATCAAAGCATTAAATCATAGTTTAAAAAAAAGAAACTACTTGTTGGCCCCTCAGATGTATGCAATCTCATGATAATGAGGGGCCAGCTTTATTTTTTGCTTATTACGCAATAATTTATACGCAATAGTGTAATAAAAACCAAATGTAACATAATTATTCCATTAAAAGCACATTTTCTCGTGAATTACCCAGTCCCAGTGTCAATTGCTTCTAGGTAGTTAGAAAAATACTTCTCTTCGCTTACTGCTGACATTCGCCAAAATAATTTCATGTTTGCCCAGGATAGTATCCCTTACTTTTTGTACACTATATACAACTATATACATCCTATATTAATAACTTAACAAAACATATATACACTATATACCTACACGATACCCAACAATTTACACATGTGACCGTCCGCGAAGAAAGGGACCTATTGTGCGTTAGCTTCATTTTACAGGAGGAACGATTGAATAGGTGTCCCAATACAGGAACTCCATAAGAGGGCCTCACTTTGCAGATTATTATCAATGCGAATTTTTCAGATATAGTTATAATATTTTTTATTATGAAAGAACAAATAAAAAGCTATCGATTGGTGTGAAAAACTAAAAATTGATTTTTTCCCTTTCTTCGCGGACGGTCACATATATATATATACACTTCATACGCACAAAACTCTTGCCTCGCCTAAAAGTGGCAACTGATTTTCAAGTGTTTTGATTCATTCTCAATAAGTGTACGCATATGTGCATTTGTGATTTACTTTTATTTTTAATTGCGGAATGATCTCAGTTCATCGTCATTCGATATTTTGTCCATGGTATCATATTCTAAGTTGTTTCTATTCGTGTCTCATATGTATATATTTTATATGTTTTTTTAAGTTATTAATATAGGATATATATAGTTGTATATAGTGTACATAAAGTAAGGGATGCCAATCTGACTGACAACCTCCATGTGGTGCATCCTGGGCAAATATGAAATTAGTTTGGCAAACGTCAGCAGTGAGCGAAGAGAAGTATTTTTCTATCTACCTAGAAGCAATTGAGACTCTGACTGGATAATTCACGGGAAAATGTGTTTTTGATGGAATAATTATGTTGTATTTGGTTTGTATTACACTATTGCGTATAACTTATTGCGTCATACGCTAAAAATAAAGTTGGCCCCTCATTATCATGAGATTGCATACATCTGAGGGGCCAACAATTAGTTTTTATTTTTTTAAACTATGATCTAATGCTTTGATCATCTCCGCAAACATATACCCACCAAGATCGGTCAAGTCGTTTTCGAGAAAATTTGATTTTTTGATTTTTCAAAATTTGTGTATAGCTTTTGTAAAAAAATTCTTTTTTAGTTGATACTTAAGGTAAATATATTTTATAGGGGTAGCCACTTACCCCTGCAATATGGATCACATACGAGCGGGGGCACCCAGACCATGCTTATCCTGCTACGGCCTTTGAGTCAAGTTTGAGAATTTTTGAATCAAAAGGCCTAAATTGTCATGTTTTTTCCAAACAATGCACGGCTCCAAGTATGTTTCCTCGCACTAGACACATGAAGCACATCTTTATGCAAAAAATCAAGATGGTAGATCCAATAGTTTCCTCGATAGGTGTGTTCACAGGGGCATTTTGAGTAAAAAGTGCTAAATTTTCATGTTTTTGCATGACAACGCTATGATGAGTTTCTTTCTCCGGGTTCTCAGTAATTTTCCTCGCATTAGACACTTGAAGCATATCTCCACTAACAGGGTTATTTTGTGTAAAAACGGCTAAATTTTTATGTATTTGCATAGCAACGCTATGATGGGCATTTCCCTCAGGGTTCTCAGTATTTTTCCTCGCATAAGACACGCAAGACACATCTGCATGAAAAAAAATAGGCCGATATACTCAATGATTTTGCGCTAGGCGTGGCACTATGGGCGATTTTGTTCAATTTTTTCTCAAAATCGTAGAACTTTTGAAAGGAATAACCTAGAGCGACTATAGGAAAAATATAGAAAAAGCGTAAAAAATAAATGTTGACCTTACAAATCTATCTTGAAGTTAGCAATTTTGTTTAAAAGTTCATTAATCGAATACCACAGGCGTTTACATATCATATTTTATGTTATACATACGTTTTTAAATAGGTTTTTGTATGCTGATTCCAAATCCGGCCTGTAAATTAATGTAGAACTTCAGAATTCGGAGTATTCAAACGTTTATGAGCTCGCTGATTTCAAATCCGAAGTAAAAATGTCAAATTTCAAAATAGCGAATCCAATATGGCATTTTATTAATTTCTTTAATTTCGTGGGATCGTGATTACCATCTTATTAATAGTAAAATAGTAGAATTCCGAAGGGATCAAGAAAACAAAAGTGTTTTCATATTCGACTTATCCTAACTTATAGATACCGTCACACTTCATTCTCCAGAGAGAAGGAAGCATCGGGCAAGGATTAGATTTGTCATTTTTGGGATAGGATGTAACTTGTCAGGTCCAGACCTTTCCCTGGACCGTCGAACCTCGTAGATAACTGCCCTGAGCCCGTTTCGCCGTTTCTATTATGGGTGCACTGAGCTGATTTGCAGAATCGACACATCCTTCACGGTAGGAAACCATCTCTGCTGGTTTTTAATTTAAATCGTTACCAGTCTGTACGTCGTTGTGTCACTTAAATTTTCGTTCTGTCTTCCGTCGACTAAAGATTTGAAAGTGTTTTACGTCCGTCCGTACATCTGTCCGGGTGAGTCAATTAAATTTGTCAAATTAGGTCCGATGATGCCGTCATTCGATGCCGTCCCAGTTCGTCCGAATTTGATAGAAACGTGGGTCCGTTGGTGCCGTTTGAAGGGCGACGTCCGTTGATATCTAATCAAAAATAAGGGGTCGGGTCGGTGACACCGTTTGAAAACGTCGTTCCTGACCAATGACTAACTTAAATTATTATTAACGTCGCGGCCCAGTGCAGTTACGCGTAGAGTGCAGACGGTCAAGGGAAGCCGTGTTTTTGTCGGATTTCTTAGTACTCCTATTCGGTACAAGAAGTGTTAAAGAACTGCCATGAGAATTTTGAGCGTAGCGACTCGAAGGTACAAATGCATAGAAGAGGCAGGGCATTTTTGCCAGCATTGCTAATATAAATTGGATGGTCGTTGTCAAGCGAAAATTTGGAAAGGAGCCATGGAAGGAAGCTATATTGGGAATCGCTGACTTGTAAGAAATGCTGACTGTCATAACGTCACTTAGAGACACCTTTGATTCCTTTATTTTAATATGTTTAAATTATGATTTGAATTTGCTTGAATATTGATTATTAATTGTTTTCAATTCACTTTATTTATTTCAGTAGTTTATAACTGTCCATTATCTTCAGTTAATAACTTTGAAAATATTTCGTAATAATAAGAAATTGCTAATTAGGCAACGGCGATTTAAATATTATAATTAAGGGTTAATTATTATAGGTCAAAATAAATCATTTGTTTACATAAGAAGGACGTTGGGAGATAAGAAAATGCACTACCACCGCGAGCGAATAGTTAGGTGTAGTAGTGCATAGGTACAAGCGTCAAATGGTGTCTGTATGAGTACTCTCCTTGCAATGATTCGTATTGTCGTCTTCTCCCTTTCCTTCTCTCTGCTTCTCACGTCTTTCTATCTTACTCTGACTTATTGGCATGGGTGAAGGAATGTTCATGCTGGCTTATGTTTTAATAATGCTTCCGTTGCGTATATCCTCCTGGAAGTTGATTTTAATTTTTAATAGATAGAATACAAAATTTAATTACGTGCCAGGACGGTTCGTAATATTTGTATTAAGACTTTCAAACAGAAATAACTGTTTACTTCAGATTATCATTTTTTTAAAGTTGAATGATTTTTTGATCCAACGATTTTCAGAAAAAAAAAATACCCATAATACTCTAAAAATCCCTATGTAGCAATATTTTGTCAAAATCCTTTTATTTTTACAATTGTGATCCTCCATGATGGATTCACTATTTTTAATTTTGATATTTTGACTTTGTATTTGAAATCAGAGGTCCGAAAAAAACCCATGTAGCAATTATTAATCAAATAGATTTTTTTTTACAATTATCATCCGCCATATTGGTTTGGCCATTTGGAATGTTGACATTTTGAGTACGTATTTTAAATGAGCGACCCGAAAAACCTCCAAGTAAGAAGTTTGAGTAAATTGGTTTAATTTGTACAATTATGATTAATTTATATTAATTCAATTAATTCATAGTCCTAAATTAAAATTAGCATGCAAGAATCTACTCAAAAACGTATGTACAACATAACACATGATATTTATATGTCCGTGGTATTCGATGAACGAGACTTAAAAAAAAATTTCTAGCTTCAAGATAGATTTTTAATTTCAGAATTTATTTGTAACATTTCTCTATATTTTTTCTATATTCGCTAAGGATTTATCTTGAATTTGAAAAAAAGAGATGCCTCTAGATCATTCCCATGAAAAGTTCCACGATTTTGAGACAAAATTCAATAAACCCGCCCATAGTGCGTGGAAACGGACAGACAGCTATTTTACCGACTGCATAAGGGTTACCTAGGAAACCTTAATAATCACAACAAAAAGTCTGGAGGAAAGAACACGTCATACTGACGCCTGCCTTAATCCTGAATATTCCAAATCAGTGGCTTTTCCGAAAAGCCAAGCCTGGCTAAAGATTTACAAAAGGGGCTCGTCTAAGGAAATCTGTCTAAAGAACTTTCCTCCGCGTTATTGTATCGATGGCCAACGCCCAACTGCAGCCAAGGTGGCCATCTACTTCTAGGGAAAACACACAATCGAGCGCTCGAAAAAACACTAAAAATCGCTAAAAGTTACTAACTTTTCCCTAGATTTGACTTTCAAGGGCGCGAAATTT
>CAKNWW010157441.1:0-13906 GCA_932074435.1 Andricus kollari | reverse complement strand
TTTCATAGCTTGTGTCATTTGTCCAAAAATTTAATTCTTTTATTTTTTATTTTATTTTCTAAGATTAAAACAAAAACTACGCATTCTATCAAAAAGTATTTTTCAATGAATTCGTAGATCTTTTTTGAATGCGCAATTTTGGTCTATTCATCTTTTTACATACCTTTCGTCGTTTTTCCACAGATTTAATTTTTCTATTTTTAATGATATTTTTTACGAATAAAACAAAAACTACGCATCCTATCTAAAAGTGATCAATAACAAATTTGTAGATCTTTTTTATATGCACAATTTTTGTTTCTCCATCTGATTTCATATCTTGCATAGTTTGATCGCAAAATCGAATTTTTGATTTTTAATTATCTTTTGTGCGATCAAAATTTGACATTTTTATTTTACTTGAAATGTTCATTTTCGTTTGTTTTTCGGAATTTTGTAAATGCTATAAATCCAGTAATTTGTATTTTATCAAAAAGATTATAAAGATAAATTGTTTGTCTTTTTGAGTACTACGAATATCCGTACATAGAATTATTAAATCTTAAAAAACTGGTCTCAACAATTTTAAAAATGCGCTCACTTTTTGAATTTGTATCCAAAATGGTTGGCTAATGAACTTGACCTTCATTTTAGGACACTTGAAGAGTGTACCAAAGCCCAATCCAATCTACCAAATATGATACAAGAACAATAGAGGTAAATAAAATTTCTCTATTAATATTTCTTATGATGTTATAAGAGAAGAGTTCTATCATATAACAGTTATAAAACGATAGAATCTGGAAATGAAATTTGATTATGTATATCTATTATGTTGAAATGGAAATAAATGATTAAAATTTTTCTGAAATGTCGTTATGAAACCTTATGGTACAAACCTCTTCTGGTTTGAAAAAATGTTTTTTACGTCATTTGTATCTAGAAGAAATTCTGTATTTTTTCGCATTAAAAAAAAAGTATTTTTTCTACAAGAATGGTCAAATGCTCATGATAAAAGTCAAACAATAGTATTATTTCTATTAAAAGTACTAATATAAGATCATCAAGTCTTAATGATTTTTCTTTATTGGTAATCTGGACTAAAATTTTTCTTTGTTTTGAGAGATAAATTTGTTTTTTAATGGTTGAATTTTTTAAATTGCAACGATTTCTGATTACAGCTATCAGAAATTTAGGTTAGAAATCATGAAGATACATCGGCATTTCATATTATACAATGTGTAATTTTACGTCATTTTCTGAGAATTTGTTTGAAAATTATTAATATCAAATTATAAAGAACTCAAAGTAATGATACGAAAATTGTGACGACGGAAAGTTGTGTCGTGACAGATTAGCCCGTTTACTTATTTTTAAAATTGGAAAAGATCAATTTTGCGCGTTGAAAACTCTTGTGGCATTTTTGCCCGTGAGTTTTGTTTGGAATGTTTTTCCGCGTCAAATATTTTTTTGACGTTTATGCCCGTGAGTTTCTGTTTTGACAATTTTGCGCGTTGAAAACCTTTGTGACATTTTTGCCTGTGAGTTTTGTTTGGAACATTTTTAGGCGTTGAATATTTTTTTGACATTTTTGCTCGAAACAAAGCTATGGGACGTTTTAGCTCCCGGTGTGTCACATATGTGTCATCATATGCGACGCATATCGCTCGCACGGGAGATAGTTGATGCACGCGTGAGAGTGAAATGAGACTTGCGTGCGACTTCACGAAGCGTACTAAAATAATGATCTAAATATTTATTAAAATATTTTTAATAAATAAAATTATGCTTTCGTACTAAATAGCGCTTATTATAATTTGCATATATAAACATAATAAACCTTAAAGGGTTCCTGACAGAAGATTTTTTAATTGGTATAATGGGGTTGTCATTTCTTGAACAAACCTCAGCCTAAAAGAACACTATTTTTGTTTTGTCATTATACTAAATAAAAAAATGTAGACAATAAAAAGACTGGAAATATATAGAAAAATAATTAAAGACATTTTAAAACATAGAAAGTGAATCGCACAATGGCAAAACAACTTTTTTTCGACATGCAACAAAATAACCTAAAAATTCATAGAATTGAAAGCAGCAAAAATGGGCGAAATATATGCCTTTTTTATCGTAGAAATTAAATAATAAGTCACTTAAAGTAAATACATTATTAATGGAAGAATAACTTACAATTTTGCTAAAGAATATTATATATCTCCGATTTTAAAACTGCAAGCACGCAATCACTTTTTCCTTGTCAGAAAAACAGAAAAGAAACCGCAAAGATGAAAAGAGAGGAAAAATGAAATGGCGCGCAATTCAAATATATATTTTTCTTTTGTTGACTTTGTGATTATTAAAAATATCAGAATATAAGTAATTTATTATAATATAATGAGGTTTAAAAGATTCAATATTAAATTTGAAATTATACCTACCTATAAGGTGATAAAAGTACGAAAGATGTCCAGAGAACATCGCGATATGAGAAACATTGTGCATGGACTCATTTAACCGTCACTCAATCCGGCAGGGTGAAGGCGATATGCGTATATTATGAGTCGCACGGCGTTACCCGCACGAATTGCGAGTAGTGTGTTTCGCACGATTGTTATCTGGGTACTTTGACCTTTTTTTTTGTTTTAAGCCAGTGAATTATAGGAATTAGGTAAGCAAAGTTCAGAAACAAACTAATTCACGATCGGTTTTGCACAGCCTACCTGTGTCGATTTTTTTGGTCCCGGTCCGACGTAAAAGAAAGAATTAAAATAGTAAAGCGTTTTTCTCTGTTGCTAGACAACATGACCTGCGGGGGTCGGTTTTAACTCACGGGAATTAGTTTGTTTCTGAACTTTGCTTACCTAATTCCTTTAATTCACTGACTTGAAACAAAAAAAACGGTTAAGAGGTCAAAGTACAGTCGTAGTTTATTATCCCAATCATTCGGTTTGTGATTTCATTTATCCGGGGATAATAACTGAAAGATAAAATTGAAATATAGTATAAAAAACTAACGTTTCAAATTTCGCCTCCCAATTAAGGGAGTAGTCTGTAAAATCGGTGCATTCACAATCATCCAGAAGTTGGTAATTTACTGTACCCTATTCACACTGACACACACACAATATGATGCTGTTTATTTTGTATTAATTTAATGGTGAAAATTGTTTAAATATATTGTCACACATGATATACAATATCTTTTCTTCTACCAACGAAAGTGAGTAACACCATTAGAATTTAACAATTAGAAACGCCTTGAATTAATAAGGCAGAAGAGAGACCTACAAATTATCAATATCCCCAAAGTTATATTATTATTTCAAAACGTCGATAAAACTTATTGATTAAATAAACCAATATTTAATTATTAACTTTTTGAACGTAACACCAAGATATGCAGAAAAATTTTATGGCGCATGTGAAACCCCATATGGAGGTCCCTTCATCAGTGCTGATTAAAAACTTTTCATTTGGTTGGTCATCGCTTTGCAAAATTTTATGACCCACTACACTAAAAATCGTGTAGAAGTAAAAAAAAAATGAAAAAATGACAATTTTGATAAAAAAATTCATATTTTTTTTATTTTTCAATATTAAGGGCTATCATTTCAGATGAGTCTTCTACTGATGTGTCACTATAAGAAAAAAATAATTATTTTACAGGATCTTTCAAAAAAGGTATTTATTCTGAGGAATGAAGGACGAAATTTTACGGAAAAATTAGTTATGCATTTTTGCCAAAAAATTATATTTTATTTATGAAAAGAAAAGAAAATCTTACATTATTTTTACTCAGAATGATAAAAAACATTGTCCTGGAAAAAATATATCAATTTGAAGTATTATTTTATACATCAACATCATCAAAGTCATTGCACATACGTACGCTGTGTAGTTCACATACTGCACGATGACAGGATGTACAGAAGGTACAGCCTGATTTGCTTTTCCTGTCTTATTTTCTTGTGTAGATTTAACATCGACGTTGAGTTTTGAATACAACTCTCTGTAAATTTTCGGATTGAACATTGAGTTTCAAAATCCCAGCAAAAAAAAAAAAATTTAACCTGAAACATCAATTTCGATTATACTTGCCACACTGGGGTGTTTGACACCCCACGCAACTTCGAACAGTTACCACAGACACGTAAACTATTACAGCACTATGCCAATACCCTGAATAGGTACTGACAGTCTCGAATTATTGACAAATATTGATTTACAGTGATTTCCTTCACGTTTAGGTACTTAAAATTAAGAAAGAAAAGGCCTGGGGTGTAATCCACCCCACAGTGGCAAGTAAGGGATATCTTGGGCAAGTTTCAAGATATGCAGAAAATTTGTATGGCGCATATGAGCGCACTTGAAATCCTATACGAAATTCCCTTCATCGCTGATGATTAAATACTTTTTATTTTGTTGGTCATCACTTTGCAAAATCTTCTGACCTCCACATCTTGGGCAATTTTCAAGAAATTCAGACAATTTTTATCGCGCATATGAGCGCATTTGAAACCCTATATGGAAGTCCCTTCATCACTGATGATTAAAAACTTTTCAGTTCGTTGGTCATCACTTTGCCAAATTTTATGTCCTCCATATTTTGGGCAATGTTCAAGTTATGCAGAAAATTTATATGGCGCATATGAGCGCATTTGAAACCCTATACGAAAGTGTCTTCATCAGTGCTGATTAAAAACTTTTCATTCTGTTGGTCATCACTTTGAAAAATTTTATAACCTCCATATCTCGGGGACTTTTCAAGATATTCCGAAAATTTGTATGGCGCATATGAGTTTCATTAGTTTCCTTATTGATAAAGGCCCACGAAAATAGCTTCATTTCATTGCTGATTTTCAAAGATCAAAAAAAAAGAAATTCGAAACTTATTTTAATTTTCAAAATTAAAATTACTTTTGTAATTTAAAATTGTACTTTAGATAATTTCGAACTCAGTTCACACTCTGAATAAGGATTTAAAGTTTTTAGTGAAGAGCTAGAAGAGTTTTAAAATGTGATCTTACGCTTATATACTTTTATCGTATATGAAAAGAAAACGCAATCCCGAATTTATATTGTAAAACGAAATTTTCATAAGTTTCGATTCATTGAATTTTCAGCATTGTTTTATTAATCTCCTTGACAGCTCGAGCTGTTATAACGTAGCCGTTTATCACACATAACCATTAAATTTTCTTATTCTTTTATTTGTCAATGTAATTTTAGAGTCGTTTTACTCTTGTCGTTTTTTTGTCGAAGCCTACTCGTCCGACATTTCAGTCAGACGTTCTACTACAATTGCAAAGAACTCTACAGTTCCATCGTTCTATGCCATTGGAACTTTCTTTAAAAATCTAATTTAACCTAAATACAATTATATTCTCTGAAAGCGTAATTTTAGTAATTTGTGAAATTACGTCATAATTCTAAAGGATAATCACCGAGTTTTCATTTTTTGTTTGTGCTCGATAAAAACAATGATCAATTCATCTGGTAAAACAGAAGTTATTTTCTAGGTTCGCTATCGATCCTTTATTCGTGAATTAAATAACTTAAATAGATGAATCGATCTCTCGTCTTAGACTTAATTCAAGTAAACCATTCAAATAGACTTAATTCAAGTAGACAATTCAAAAGTTTTAAATATGTATAAACTTTGAATTTTCAGATAATGTAATATCTAAATAGATTGGTTCAAAGTCACTTATTCAAATTTTCTCTATTTATTCTTCGATCAAAGAGACAACTGTCTAGTACAACTATTTCTTAAATTAGGTAAACTATTGTAACTTGCCTTTTGAGAACTGTAGTTTTTATACCACAGTTTCAAGATGTCTTTAAATTGCAATGATTCACACATTTAAAGTATGGAGTGTTGAAAAGTGATTCAAAATCTAAAAGGATTTAAAATTTCCAAGTTAATTAAATTATACCCTTTTGTTACTGCTTTCACTTGAATCGAAGTACGGTTGAGAAGTAAAGTAAAGTTGAAATAACCGATTTCAAAGTTTTATTTACCAAATTCACCCTCAGTTTTAAACGAAAACCTCGCAAAATGCCTGATAAAAATACAAACGAAACCCAGTTTGCTGGCGATATTAATCGCACTCTCAACGAAGCAATGATGACGTCTATGGCAGAATGTGTCGCCGTACAAAAGGGGTTGTAAATATATCCCTAGCTATGTCGGCAAAAATATGTCAGTCCGAGACTTCATTCAGGATATCATAAATGGAGAATCTTCCGTGCCAGACAATTGTGAAAAACAGTATCTCAAAGCAGCTTTAGCCCCTTGAAAAGGGGCGGCCCGAGATGGTACCCATAGGAAAACTTTTGAAACCATTAACCATCTAGTTAAATACTTAAAACAACGTTTCGCCCCTCGCAAAACCTATTCATGATACTTGCATGAAATTTCGATCATTCGAATGAATCAAGAAGAAAGTGTCAGAGAATTCTTTGATCGAGTAGTGCTTTTAAAATCACGAGCTCAAGCTGTGCTTGAGGTTAAATATTCAAATGTTGCACAACTTTTATCTTCACTTAATGACTGTGTCCTCGAAGCATTTAAGTGCGCCTTGCCTAACAGTATATCGGGTTTCGTGGAAGCACGAAACCCCCAAACTCAATATTTCGAATACGAAGCAAGACAACAATTGAACCATCAATACCCTACAAACTTTTATCGCGAAAATAGATATTCTCAATCCAGTTATACGGGATCACGTGACCGTAGTCCTAGTCTTCATGTACGTTTTACGACGACTCCCGACTCATATAAAGATTCTGATCAAGAACAGAATCCGCCTAGGATAATAAAACTCCCTTATTCTCCTGGAGCCTCAAATATCCCAAATAATAACAACCCTTATTTCTCAAACAACTACATTCCACATTATCAATATCCCCATATGCCTTATCATCCTTATCCTTACTACCCGACTGCTCCGATGCATAATAGTGGATATCCAAATTCTAATTTTTGACGGGGAGGAATAAATGCCCCACCTCGTTCTCAAACCCCGTTCAATCGAACAAGAAAACTTTAAACTATAACTCCACTCGCCGTACGGAGGCAGCGACGGGCGAGGAGAAACAAGAGCGTCAGGCGAGCGTACGAGTCCTAAAGAGACGCGACATATCCACCCCATAAAACTCATTCGAGAATCCCCAGTCGTAGAGTTCTCATCACCAGACTTTATGGAAACAAAAGCTTCATTTCTAGTTGACACGGGAGCCGACATCAATATAATAAAAATAAATTCTTTAAACGAGGATTTACTAATAACAGAAAGCGATTCCATTAAAATTGTAGGAATAACGCCTATCAAAATCTCATCTATCGGCACAGAAAAACTAACCTTAGAAAATTCTAGAGTAGTTTGTTATGTGGTATCGTCTGATTTTCCAATCAATACAGACGGAATTCTAGGTCGGGGATACCGTCGTCAAGAAAAGGTTGGCATATCGTTTTGGCATAATATAATAGTAACTTACTCCAACCCTGCAAAACCTATTCCTTTCATCGATAGGGAATCGAAAGTCGCTCAAGAACAAATACATGGCCACAAAGGTACAGGACGAGGAAAATTGGGTATAAAAGCTAGAACTGTCTACCCTTAATAAAGACAAAGGAAGGTCTAATAATAGAAGAAGCCCGCATATCAAATTCGAATGGAAATTGCCATGTTTACGCGATTAATACTACTGAAGAGGACCTAGAAGTAGATATCGACCAGGAGACGAGCTGGACGGTTACCCTACGGACAAGGAATACATATCCCCAACAAATAAGAGTAGAAGCGATTTTTGAGATCCTAGAACTAGATCATCTAAACAAAGAAAAAAAGGAGCGTGTGAAAGAAATAGTTCAAGAATACCCTTATGTTTTTCACTTAACTGGAGAGGCATTAACTGCCACACATATAGTGCATCATAAAATACATATAACTGACGATGTTCCAATTCATGTTCGACCATACCAATTTTCGCCCGTTCAAAAAGAGGAAGCGAAGATCGTTATGGTCAGAATTTTGACGGAAGGTGCAATCAGTCCCTCCGATTCACCCTACAGCTCTCGTATGCTAATAATTCCGAAAAAATTGAACCACACCGTAAAGAGACAGTACAGAGTAGAAATAGACTTCCGGCTGTTAAATGAAAAAACCATTGGTGATGTTTATCCAGTTCCAAACATAACTGAAATATTAGATCTTTTAGGAAAGGCACGATACTTTACAGTTTTTGATATAGCCAGCGGATTTCATAAAATACAATTAAATTCAGCTGATAGACGAAAGACTGCTTTTTCATTTTTAAACGGACACTACGAGTACATCAGAATGCCCATCGGTTGGAAGAATTCCCCTGCTACATTCCAGCTCTTAATGGACCAAGTTCTTTTATGATTACAAGGTATTGAATCATTTGTCTACCTTGACCACATAGTAATCTACGCAGAAACACTAGAAGAACATAGTAAGAAGGTAAGACGCCTCCTAAACAGATTAAAAGAAGCAAATCTTTCCATCCAACCAGACAAAATCGAATTCCTGCTGAAAGAAATTAACTATCTTGGCCATATAATTAGCAGTGAAGAAGTGAAACCTGGCCCTAAGAAGATCAAAGCAGTGCACAAATTTCCAACGCCCAAAACTCCCAGAAACACAAAACAATTTCTAGGTCTAGCCAGATATTACAGAGGGTTTATAAAAGATTTTGCAGCGAGAAAAAAATCGCTAACGAATCTTCTAAAGAAAGGATTACCTTTTAATTGGGGGCCGGATGAAGAAAAAAGTTTTAAAGAATTAAGACAAGCCTTATGTGAAAGTCCTATTTTGCAGTATATATACTTTCAAAAGCCATTTACCATAACAACCGATGCCTCAGGCTATGCCGTAGTTGCAGTACTTAGCCAGGAAAAAGAAGGAATAGACCTTCCTATTTCATATTTCTCCCACGTGTTAAACAGTACTGAGTGTACTACCAAGAAAGAATGCTTAGCAGTTTTATACGCAGTACAACAATACCAACCCTATATGTATGGAAAGGAATTCACACTGGTTAGTGATCATGAACCCTTAAAATGGATAGATTCGGTAAAGGATCCTGGACAACGTTTAATCCGTTTACAATTAAAATTAAGAGACTACGAATATTCCTTTAAATATAAGCCTGGAAAACTAAACACTAATGCTGATGCACTTTCTAGAAGCCCGATTTTAGAAAGCCTATCGGAAGAAAGTGAAGAAGAATGTAAAGAAAAGTCTGCCAGGTTATTACCAATGCAGACCCATCAAACCAAACAGAGCAGAGCGCAATCAACTAAGCCCATTGATAGAACCATGAGCAACAATCCAAGGGCCAAACCTACAATCATAACAAGGAAAGGACCATCAGCCAAATCTGATACTTCTCAACCTTCTACTCCAAGAATGCAACGTCCAATGAACCTAAAATCTAAGGACAAAGATCAATCTTTTGACCCATTTTCCAAATCCCGTAGTAGTTTAAATGAAAGTACTGTAGGTAAACATTTTCTTCGTCGTAGGGTAGAGGAAGAAGGAAATCAACTCAGGCCTAACTATCGAGATTGTAATACCGATTCAGAGGATAATTCTAAAGAAACCTATAACACCATTAGCAGCCTTTCCAGCTCAGAATCTACCCATGAGTGCTCCTCCTGAAGTTCCAGGAAAATTTCAGAAATTATTCAAAAACGTAGAAGATAAGACCGAAGAAGAGAAGAAAACTGGACCCATTAGAACTGCGAGTCCTCCACCGAGTGATAGTGAGGATAGTTCATCAGAAGAAGAACAGAACGATGAACGACTAGTAGAAAGAAATGACCTTAATAGCACAAAGGTAACTAGAGAATAATTGCAAGATTCATTCTCTCAGTTTAATGAATCCTTGCAAATTCACAAGGATTGGGTAAAAGAAAAGGGAGCTGAAGAAAACACAAGACGTTATTTAGGGGTCACTGCTGTCTCAGAAGGAGAAACCGACTCAGGACTTTTTGAGGCAATTGAAGAAATAGAGCCTGAGAGCCTAACTGAGCTAGCCTGGAGGATAGATTCAGTTATAAATAGGGCAGAAAATGAACTGAAGGATCTCGAAACGAGGGACTCTAGCGACAAGGAGAGCAACAATAGCTCAGATTCTCCTACGAAGAAAGATACCTTAGCAATATACCATCCTTCCGGTTGTGGACTACCAAAAGCCCTATCAACACCATTCCAGAAATCAACCATGGATAAATTTAAAATTACAGAAAGTCCAATAACAAGAAATGAAAAGTACAAGCCTCGACGTGTGGAAATGAGCCCACAAGAGCCGTTTATTACCGAACCTGCAGTAGCCTTACCTGAGGCTGACTATACACGCACGCCCATCACTATTATACAGCCTGAATTAGCCGAAATGTATACTTTGCACCCCAATAAAGATATTATGCCTAGAATAACTAGCTACAGGGAAAATTTAACTTATTTGAGGAGAAATTATGTACATTTTCTGTCAGCAAATTGCGAATTCAGTACCCCAATAGCACGACTACTGATAGATATAGGAGCCATTGACCCAAAAGAACTCAAAGAAAAACGGTCTAAACTAGGTCAGGTCATAATGGCCCTAGAAGTCGTTATAAGATTTATACAGTAATTATAAAACACAATCACTTCGATCGGATGCGAGAAGAAAATTTAAGAATCGGATTACACAATGTGTATGTTGCATTGGGACGAGAAAACGTTCAATTTATGAGAATCTCGAATCAAGGAGATTTGACAGAAGTATTGCCAAAAGGTTAAATTCTAGAACTGATGAAAGACATCTTTAACGACATCAATATCGAAATTATAATTTGTTATGGGATTGTAAGCATACCTCCAGAAGAAAATCGCTAACAAATATCAATCGAAAATCATCAAAGTAACATTGGAGGACACAAAGGAGTCAATAAAACATACAGAAGAATACGTGAAAAATTTATGTGGCCAGGGATAAAAGAGCAAGTCACTGAGTTTGTACCGAAATGTGGAATTTGCCAAGAACAAAAAATCATTCGGACAAAAACCTATGACCCTATGATAATAAGAGACACCCCTATAGACACATTTGATAAGGTATCTGTCGACACGGTAGAGCCATTGCCCACTACCCCAGATGGAAATCGGCACATCCTCACGATGCAGGAGAATTTATCAAAATATTGCATCGCCGTGGCAATACCCGACATAAGAGCAACGACAATAGCTCATGCGTTGGCCAAAAACCTGTTTTCCCAATATGGAGCGCCAAAAGCTATATTAAAACATCGGGGAAGTGCTTTTACAAGCATACTCAGGGCCAAATTTAGTACGGGGCCAGGGGGGCCATGTCCCCAGGGCCCCCACAAATTAGGGGCCCCCACAACTGTCTATAGTCGGGAAATCAAAATCGCTGCGACATGCACACACTTCTGCATCAGCCCTAGGGCGCCCACAGCTTTAAATGCAGCCCTGAGCATACTACTGAGAAAATTATCCAAAACATTTGGAATTCGACAAGTGACACCTTCCAGATACCGCCCGCAATCAAACGGATTTTTAGTGCGAAGTCACGCGGTGTTAGTCGACTAAATCCGATCCTATACTGATTTTTTTTGTAGGTGATTCTAAAACCAATCCATTCAGATTATTAAATTTTCCATATGATGATTTGGATAAATTATTACCATTTGCTATGTTCTCATATAAGACGTCAATTCACAATGCAACAAAATTCACACCTTTTGAATTAATTTTCGAAAAAACTGCGGGAAAATCTATGCTTACAACATCAAGCCCAAGGGAGAAGTGGAGGAGTTAAAGTACACTAAAGGGTCCCTAGAAGAATCGACCACTGAATACAATTTCGGAAAACCTATTTAGAGCTTGCACATGGCCGAAGGACTCGCTCATAACAGATTATATTATGTAAAGTGCGTAATGGAGGATATTGATCGCGGAAACTTGTTTATTAACATTAGTGATGGGTAAACAAAATTTCGATCAGCTGAGCATTCTGCAGCTAAGAAAATTCTTAAAGAATTAGAACAAGTTTATTATTTTTCCGAAGAAAATAATATTGAAAATGAAGTTTAAGATACTTGCGTTATCTGTCTAGACAATGAAAACAAAATGTTAATCAAGCTCTATAAGGGGGAAAAAGCCGGCGAAAATTGTTATTTAAGAGGACACATCATGAAGTCCTGTAATAAAATCATAAAAGGAAATAAGCATCTTTCCGAATCACAGGAAGTCATTAATTCTTTCACTAAAGCTGGCCTAAGAGCACTTATAATATAACCATCTTATAAATAATCATTATAATAATTATAACCTAAATATTAAGTCACGAAAAATGTTAATAAATGTACATTCCATGTAATTTGCAAAAATAAATAAATGTGAAGAAAAACGAAAGAAATAAAAGGAAGAGGATTTGAAGTTGCCTCCTTCTTTCCTTTTTCTAAACAGTACACAAATAATCATTATGAATCATTATGAAGCATTCTCCGTTGCACACTCGAGGCCAGACATTGTTCTCCAAGACTTCGAGAAACGAACATCGCCGCCAAGGAGAAAGAAAAGGAGGAAAGGTATCCAGACCTTAAAAGGGAGCTGCAACGATTGTACTTAAAATATTTGGTACAAGTAATTGTCCTTGTGATAGGTGCTCTCGGAGATGCGAAACTATCACTGGTTCGTAACCTTAAAGCCATACTCGCATGACAAAAATAAGCCCAGACACTTGCGAGATGGATGCAGAAAGCTGTCATCCTCGGGTCGCTTCGTGTCCTCAAGACACGCTCCAACCGAAATCTAATATGCATTCGAATAAAATCATATAACAATACTGTAGTGAAAATGCCTACACAGTATAAAAACTCTAGCTATTAGGAACATCACCAATTTAAAAAAAAATAAATAAATAATATATATATATATATATATATATATATATTACAGAAAAGCCTTAAGCTTTGAAAATATCAACAAAAGTAAATAATAAAATAATAATAAGGAATCAAACTCTATTAATCAGCACAACAAAAGGAAAGGAAAACAGACAAATATATATAGTTAAAAGAATAACAGAGCTCCACAAAAAAAATCGGGAAAATTAACCCTGGAGTCTGACTATGTCTATCATATTGTTTCGGGGTCGCTGAATCCAAATTCGGGGTACGTTTGGCTCCATCATGTCAGATTTCGTCCATAACCTCAAAAAACATGAAAATCGCTGATTTCAGGTGAAGCATGATTCGTACCTGCGAAAAGTGGCCATATCCTATGTTTTCGAGGTCGCTGAGGATGAATCCGGTTTCTTTGTGGTTCTATGACGTCACGCTTCGTCCCTAACCTCAAAGAAGAACGGTGATTCGGTAATTTTATGTAAAACATGTATTTTTTCAATGCACCACAGCAACTCCGAATTCGTACTCAGCGACCTCGGAAACATAGGATATGACCACTTTGCAGTGAAAAATATGTTTTACATAAAAATACAAACTAACCGTTTTTTTAGGTAAGGGACAATTGTTACGTCATAGAACCACAATAATTCCGAATTCCTACTCAGCGACATCGAAAGCATAGAATATGACCACTTTTCATAGGTACGAATGATGTTTCACCTTAAATCCGCGATTTTCATGTTTTTTGAGGTTAGGGACAAAATCGGCTGTGATGGAGCCAAACGGACCATGAATCTGAATTCAGCGACCCCGAAAACATATTGCATACATAATCATACTCCAGGGGTAATTTTCTCGATTTTTTTTCGTGGAGCTGTGTAATATAGGTAGACTAATGGCCCCACTATTCAGACTAATAACGGACATAACTTTATAAAATTAAAAACTGCAATACAGTCCTGAACTCAGGAATTGAAAAGTAAA
>CAKNWW010157386.1:0-12707 GCA_932074435.1 Andricus kollari | reverse complement strand
TTGGCGGTGCCAGCTTCAGATGTGAACCCAGAGCGGTCATAGCTTGTTAAATATTTAAAAGGACTGCGTAATTAAATCTAAAATAGATCGGTATCCCTGAATGAGCCCTTAATTTCTAAGTTCTTAATTATGGGATAGTTTCCAAATCGATTTTATAAAAAGGCGTTCCTAACTTCAGACACGTGCGGAAGTAGTTAGCCTACCTCGTTAATGGAGCTTAACATAGAAAGGGATAGTTTGCCAACGAGATTGTCAGTGAGGTCTATTTTGGCTTCAAAAGTATAAAAATATTTTTTAAACTCGACGGTGATACATTGAATTGAAGATATTTTTGAACTTGGCCTTGTACAGTGATTTCAGTTAAATAGTTATTGCAGCCTTATTATCACCCTTCATTTAATAATATCAGTATTTGATTCATTTATGGTATACATATATGTTATAACACTCACTTTTCTTCGACAGTATTTTATTATAAATTTAAATGCATGAATGTCTCAAAATTCAAATTTCAATCAATTCTAAAAATTTAAACACAATTACGATAGCATTCATAATTATTTTTGATTGAAATCCACAAAAGTCAGAAAAGAGAATCACGCAGGTTAAACGAGATTAAATTGTCAATAAATATGAGCCAATATTAAATACTATATTTAAAGACTCAGGTACATGTAATCAAGTTGAAGTAAAATGAATATAACATGTATCCTGATTGGGGGTAAGGGAAAAATTCTTAGTTCTCTCTAGGCGCAAAGATTTTATATAATAAAATATCGCCTTATTATCAGGGTGGCTAAAAAGCCATCCTATCTTTATTAATTTAATGTAAAAAAATTGTCCACCTTCGATAACTTAAAAAAATGCTTAAGCTCAGGGACTAAAATGTTATATGTGGCTTGAATTAGAAAAATGTGCAGTGGAAAATTAACTTTTCTTTCAAAGCAAACCTTCCCGTCATCAAAAGGCCTATTTATTTATTTATTTATTTCAGGCTTCACAGTATTTCCTCTATTTACCTCTTGTCCCCCTTTTCCGCCTAAATGTGAACTGAATTGATAGAACCCAATGAGGAAACCCAACTATTTTTGGTTGAAAATTCACTCCTTTTGATTCAAAAGTGTATTATTATATTTTTCTTTGAAAATTTATCTTTTTTGGTTGAAAATTGTATTATTTTATTGAAAATTTAATTACTATATTGAAATTTCAACAATTTTGTTATAAGCTCATATTTTTGGGTTAAAAAACTTATCTTTTTTGATGAAAATTCATCGTTTTGGCTTGAAGATCCAACCTTTTTTGGGGGTTGAAAAGTCTACTATTATATTTTGGTATGTAAATTTTATTAATTGGTTGAAAACTAAAATATTTTTTGGAAATTTAAACAAATTGTTAATAATTGTTATATTTTTTGAATGAAAATTCCACGGTTTTTTTTAAATTAGTTTTTTACCGAAAAATAATCTTTTTACATTCTCATTATAATGAGAAGGTATTGATTTTATGTGAAAAATGACTTTCGTGGATTCCATGAAATGTCGACGTTTTGAGGCCCCCTGAGTCAGAACAAATAGTTTTTACGTCGGTGTCGGTCTCTCTGTCTGACGTCGTTGTCGTCGTCTGTATATCCGATAACTGTTGAAAGACTAATCGGATTGGATTGCACTTTGGCACACAGTTTCAGGGCCCAAAAAGAGTGATCTAGTTCGTTAACCAGCTATTTTGGATAAAAATTTAAAAAGTTAAAGCATTTTCAAAATTTTTAGACCTTTTTTTCAGAATGCAGAAGTTCCATGGACGAATATCCGCAGCACTCAAAAATTTAAACAATCTATCCCTACAACTTTTTTCGATGAAAAGACATTTGTCAGTATTATAGCACTTTCAAAATCATAAAAAAACCAACGAAAATTGACATTTTAGGCGAAACAAAGCACGATATAAAAAAAGTCAACAGAAGAAAAACCTTACTTTTTGAAAGCCCTATAAGATTATCATAACAACCTTTTGAGTTTTCTCGAAAAATTCAAATATTGAATATTCACTAATATATTTTTCGTTGAGAATTCATCTTTCTTGTTTGAAAATTCAACTATTTGGTTTAAAGCTCAACTACTTTGTTAAAAATTACTTTTTTACTCAAAAAACTTTATCTCTTTAGTTGAAAATTTGTTTGAATTTTTTAAACTGAAAATTGAACTATGCTATTTTTCGTTGCAAATTGATCTATTTTAGTTCAAAATTCTAATATTTGGTGAAAATTTCATGTATTTTGTTGAAAATTCGTCTTTTTCGGTAGAAAATTTATCTCCTTGATATAAATTACATTTTTTTTGGTTAAAAATGCTACTGTTTGGTTGGAATATAATCTGTGTTGGTTCAGGATTCAACTATTTTGTGGAAAATTCGTATGTCCAACAGGTGCGCACCCTAGGCGCGCTCAAACTTGCGAGTGAAGCTAGTCGCGTGCGTAGCGCACCATCAGAACGTTTGGCCTCTGAAGCCTGTTGTCGGTACAGCTGAAAAATTGTTTTTCTGGCCTTTTCTGGCCAATATTTGCGGGGGTACATTGGTTGAGCCCCCATCCCCTCATGATTTTCCTCCTCACTTAAATTTCCTTATATTAAAAAATACTTATAATTGAAACTATTCACTAACAACTAGTGCAGGATGACACGTATTCAATTATTCTGCAGCGTATTTGAAAAGCTAGTTTACCGCAGCTTAGTGCGTTTGAGTATTTAAATAAGTTAACTCGGTGAGCCTAAACATTAAACCTAACCATTTTTGAAAACTTTTTTATGGAACTTGCAAAAGCCTAAAACTGGGGTCGATAATGTATGATTTCACATTTCACTCAATATTTTTCACGTGTCATTATTTTTTTGGTGTTTACGTCTTATTTCAGAGCCCACTTAAAGTAAGTTTCGACATACGACGTGAAATTAAATGCAAACACAATGACATGCAAAAACAGCAATGTGGAATGTGAAATGTTAAATGTGAAATTATTTATGCATAATCGACCCTCTGGGCGAAAGAAGAACAAAACTGAATAAAGTTTTTCTTTTTTTTCTTCTTCCAAGAGACTTGCCCTGTTTTACAACATTCCCAATTTTGGGAACTTTATAATTTTTTTGAATTTTAAACCCACCTATTTTAAAATACAGTGGAGTCTCACCTATTCTCCAACACCTTCATTCCCTATCGCCTTTATTCCCCCATCGGCTATAGACGGTTATTTCCATTTACGCAGTTCCGGCAACTCCCACCACAATCCCGGTATATTCTCGGCCGCGTCAGTGGGTGCCCAATTAAAAAAACGAGGCCCGAAGAGCCGGAAGCCTTCAATTGAGTATTTTGACATGGCGTCATGGGAATACGTCTCACGACGTTTTCGAGAAGATATAAACGTAAAAGTCATAAATGTACAAATAGTAATATTTCTCAAGTGTAGAATCTATTTTCTCAGTCACGTTCCATTTTTATGTCGATTCACGACCTTTCAGTTTCACGAAATAAAATAAAATATCCTAAATGTCAGGTCAGTGGTACTGCAACCTCAAATTTCGGACAGTTGCTTGTTTTTCGTGAAATTGAAAGTTCTTTAACGGATAAAAGGATCAAGAAACCGAATTGCGCAAATGCAGTTGCAGTACCATGTACTAACCTTCCTGACGGCTGGCACTTCCACCTATCGATGTCATGCCACAAAACTCACTATTCCGCGAAATATTTGTGTCGTTTTTTGATTATATATATATTGATTGATTTTTAGTTGGCAAATTGTCGTACGGCAACAAAAACACCAACGTCAACAAAGGCTGACGGTCCGCGAATTTTTCAACTGCTCAATAAGCCGAGAACGCCTGAACCATTTTCACTTGGAACGCATCATATTGCGTAATATACGCGACTGACTAATCGCGCACTCGGCCCTTCCGAGGCGAGAATCGCAACCGTCTCTCGCCCTACGCGCTGAGAAACTGCGTGGGCCAGCAGTTCTAGGAACGTCGGGAGTATTTATTTGTATTATCATTGATAGTATTTATTATTAATTTCAAATCACCCGCGCTTTTCGCTTGAAAAAGTAGCGACCGGCGGCGCATCGATACGGGGTAGCCAATGAACGTCGGTGATAAAAATAAACTGACCACTCGCGGTAAGGGTGGGGCCCCCTCCAGCTATGGAATAAAAGAATCGTTTCCTTTCGTTTCGTTTCAAGGTCAAGGGAGTAGGAGAGTTTTCACTGTATATTAATCATTGAAAATCAGGAGATAACAACAGCACTGGACACACTCCCTACAGTTTTTCAAGCCGAAATAATAGCTATTAATGCTCGCCCGGAGGAAATTTGTATGCGGGCTTGTAAAGGCCAGCACATTTACATTTGTTCGGACAGTCAAGCAGCACTCAAGGCTCTTACATCTGAAGAGCTTACTTCCAGACTAGTCTTGAGCTGCCTTCAAGATCTTCTGAAGGTTGCCGGTAAAAACTAGCTCAGTCTGATCTGGGTTCCCGGCCATGAAGATATTGAAGGTAATGGGAAAGCAGATGCACTGGTTAAGATGGGAGCTTCGCAGCCCCTGATTGGCCCGGAACCCTAGTACGGTATCTCGTACGCATCGGCAAAAGGAGCCTTTGGTAAATGTCTCTCGGAGGAACATGCGAGATATGGGAAGGGAACCAAAAAATGGCGCATTCTATGAATTTCATATATGGTACATATACTAAGAGGACTAATGAACTTTTGAATATGGAAAGAAGGCAGATTAATGTCCTAGTAGGGATGCTTACTGGACACTGCCGGCTGAGAAAACACTTGACCAAAATGAGGATTAGAGATAACCCTCGCTGTTGAAAGTGTGATTTTCGTGAGGAGACAGCTCATCACATACTTTCTGAATGTGATGCACTGGCGTGCCTCAGAAAGGACTATCTGGGGGATTTTTTTCTCGAACCAGAAGATTTTCATGACATCTCCTGTAAATCAGTTTATGCCTCTGTGGTAAAGACTGACCTTATGGGAGCTGGTTAAATTCTAGGGCATAGTACAAAAGCTTTTACTGCAGTCAAAAGTCATCTTTCACAACACGTACAATGCGCTGATATACTTATTTTGTTCAGAAGAATTTTTGCCATTATTGAACACACAACAATTCATTATTTTTGTAAAATGTAAGCAAGGAAAATAATTTGACATTTTAAATTATCACACTGGAGTGTTTTATTATGTTAGGTACATTTTTGTGCATGTATTTCATAATTCAAAGTGTTTTGTCTTCGTGTGACGTAATTTACAATTTGGGAAAGCGCAAACATTTTATTCCATTGCAAATCTTAATAATATGTTTTCTAATTGTTCTGGACCAATTGACGTATGAGTCAAGAAGTAACAAAAAAAAAAAAAAATATATATATATACATATATATATATATATTGTTCAAGTGGGCACTGGTGGAGTTGCCGGTTGAGTTTCCGATGGAGTTCTCGGGGGCGTTTCCGGTGGACTTTTCGGGGGAGATATCGGGAGTGTAGCATCTTTTATTGGATGCCCTGGCTTATCACGTGACTTATCGCATTTTCCATCATATTGATATAGTCCACCTGAAATAGTTATTGATATTTATTATAATAAAAATAATCATATCTTTTTTAAAAGCGGTTACATCTAAATGAATTGTAGGGCAAGAGCACCAGTGATTGACACAGGCATTAATCGTTTTCATCCCCCTTAAACTTTATTTACTTTAAACAATAGGTGAATGCAAATATTTATCATATTTTGCC
The DNA here is from genome assembly GCA_932074435.1 of Andricus kollari. Lineage (NCBI taxonomy): Eukaryota > Metazoa > Arthropoda > Insecta > Hymenoptera > Cynipidae > Andricus > Andricus kollari. The sequence goes on along the minus strand of CAKNWW010157386.1, from coordinate 6,913 downwards.
CACATGGGAGCAATTCAAACAGAGTTCATTAAATATTTGCATTTTCCGATTGATCAAAGCCAATTAAGAGAAGAATGGAATGTAAATAAATATTCCAAATGGACCTTTTGCATTACATTTTTCAAGGTTAGGGAATTTCATGTTAGAAACCTTTTAGGTTGATAAATTTCTCATTTTAAGTTCTTTAATGTGAACGATTTATAAAAGCGGTATTTAAAAATGTTAGAAAAATTATTTAAAAATTAATAAACTGTAAAAAACCAACCTCCATTGCATGTGTGTTTAAGGCATTTGTATTCCTTTAATCCGAACGTCACGTAGGTACCACCATTAAATGCACAAATTGGGTTTTTTTTAGTTTTCTAAAAGTACAGTTTTTTTTTAGTCGTCTAGTTTAGGGAAATCAAGTGTTTTCCAAATATTAAAAAGAGCATGTATCTCGTTTTTTACTTACATGGCAATGCAATAAACAATCAAAGAAGCCCGAAATAGTCTGCAATAAATATCATTTTAATTAGTAAAAGTACGATTTATTCAAGCATAAAATATAATTAAAACTGTTTTTAAATTATATAGATATGTACTGCCAAAAATAAGAATAGTGCTTTTAGTGATATATTGTTTTTACCATAATTACAACACTTGTACATATTTTTCTTACAATACATTTTCTACTTATTCAAGTCAAATTGCAGCATTTCTCATTCTTGAAATTTGAAGCCTACAGAAAATGGTAGAAAATGCAGTAAGACACATCTGCGGCGGGTTACATTTTCCGTGCGTCATATTTTCTGCATATCATATTCGTGTCAAGCCAAATTACGGCAGCTTTCATTCGGAAAAATTTAAAATCGAAAAAAATAGCGCTGTGCGTATCTTTCTATATTTTTGCCAATTTTTTATGGAATTCCAATTTTTCCGAATGAGAGATGCCGCAATGTGACTTCCCGCTAATGTAATTCGACGTCAATGTGACATACTAGTAATTGGCATCGTGCAACCCCGAATAAATACTTCTTGTTTTATATATAATACGTATCAGAATTTTAAATAACTGTTCAGAGTAAAGTAAAACTCACCGTATGGGAGAAGGTATCCGAGAACAAAGCTGCAATCACTTTAAACATTAAAAATAAACATTTTTATTTGATCATTTGTGTATTACCAATTGAGTTTAACATAAAAATAAGATCACGTTGCATTATGAAGAAAATATTTACAACTATGCTAGACTAATATTTGTATCTGTAGATATTCGTTTAAATAATGCCATTTTATTAATGTTTAGGCTGTATCTAGTCTCCCGAAAAATGTTCAAATCTTAATTTTGAATGTAACAAGAAAATTGACCATTAAAAAATTGATCATTACGATTAATTAAAAATAGATGCTTATTGACAATTGCTCAGGCAATTTTCATAAACAAATGCAGGGTTTGGCTGTTTTTCAACTAATAGACTCAATTTGTTTACGGAATCAGCTAAGAATGTATTTTCGATAATTTTTTGCTATGATAATTTGCAAATCCATAAAAATGATTAATTCCTTCAACTATTTTTATAAAAAAATTTAGAGTTTGGCTATTTTGCAACGAATAGGCTTAAATAATTTAAGGAATCAACTAAGAATGTGTCTCTGATAACTCTCTTCTTGCCTCAATTGCCTATTATCATCTTTGTCAACAATTCGTTACGAAATATTAATTTATATTACATATTATACCAAAACTCTCTATTTAAATGAGCTAAACATGGCCAATCCCGAAAAATAACTTTTTAAAATTATTTGATCATAAAGTAATACACCTTTTTTTTAGGCATAAAAATCTTCTTTAATTTAAAAATCTTTTATTTAAAAAAAGCGTTTAAATCGAATAAAACTTGCAGACTAGAAAGTTGATTCGTCCAGAGAAACTTTTTTTTGCCCCACAGTGTGAGGAGACACCTAATAATTGGCTACGCAGCAAGGAGTTAGCATTAAAATCTTTTCACAGTTGGTATGTATCTTTTTGGATAAATGACTACTTACCTAGCAGTAAGAAAGCGGATGTCACTTTTCCCGCCATCTTTAAAATTGAATCTCTGGAAACTTCTTTTTCAACCAAGATCCTTTTTGAAAAATAACCAGTGAAATAACGCTGTTTGGAAAAAAGTGAATACTTAAAGAATGATAATTTTCGTTAAGACGTTAGCCATATATAGTATTTGCGCACACGTGTCGAATAAGAAGTCAAGGTTCGGCACAAATAAAAATAATTTTAAGATCCGGGAATGTGTAATTTACTATCTGATAACACAACGTTATTGGAGTAAACACCTACAAATCAGATAGGAAATGAAAAGGAAAGCCTTAAAATTTATTATGATTTAGTACTTAATTTTTTAACTTATGTAATAAAATATATGTGTCGTAATTCAGCTTTAAAATGAGAATTATTTCTCAATGATAAAATAAAACTTTTGTTTAAAATGTTCATTATTATTATTATTATGTTCAAATTGTTTTTAATTTTACCACGCGTTTACTATACTTTTTAAAGTTAATATACATTCCGCGAATACTAATCTTAAATTACAACACATATGTTGTAAAATCTGTAGCAATAAATTTGAAAATTCAAATTATATAAAATTCATAGCAAAATCGCTATTGAAAGGTCTAACAGTGTAGCACTAATTTTGTAATAATAGGAACTGTAATTGTAACAAATTTCTGCTACAACTAAAGTTGGACACAATAAATTTGGCCAACTTTTTAAGATGTTGCAAAGATAGTGATGAAAAAAATATTTTCTTTAGTTTAGAATATTTTATGAAATTTTGGAAATATATTTAACAGTTTATTTATATTTTTACGCTTATTTTCATGTACAAATAAAAAAGAAAATTGACACACAGGTCATCAGTCTATTGATTAACAATTCCAGCTTGTTTATTTATCTAAGACAGTGAACGGTTAAAGCCGTCTTGTACAGTTAAGGTTAAAAATAAGTAAATGTGACACAATATTATATTCTTCATTTAATTTCATCAGTATGGCTCAAACATATTGATTTTATTCTTATCAACAAGCCGTGGATTCGATCTCAGGTGTTTCTATGTTCTCTGTTTTTTTAATTCTATGTTGCTTATTTGAATTAGATGTGCATTTTTCTTCATAATTAACATTAATTAAGAAATATATTTGCCTTTTCATTAACGAAGCACTAATGATTTTGGCAGGCTCTGACAGCCTCCCTCCGTCCTAAAAATACACAAAAAATAGATCCATTAATTGGACCGATGTCCACTATGTACAAAGTTTCTAGGCACACTGAAAATATTTTTAATGCGATCACCGAATTTCGATGAAACTACACACCATAGTAATTTATAAATGATTGAATTGATTCCTGTCGAGCTGTTTCAATGATCAGTCAAATAAGAAAAACGCCCCTATTTTTAAACTACTTCGATTTTCAGGAACTATTTCTTCTTGGAGAAGACAAAGATTTATTGTGTAGTTTTTTGCTGTTGTAGAGAAATATGAAAATGACGCATTTCAACTTTAAAATAAAGGATCTTTTTTTAAAAAGCAACATTTTTTTAAATGTGTCCAAAACAGTTACGATTTGAGAGACTGTTCATGATTTGTAGCAAGGGTATGTTACATAATAATAATGCTCCAAACAAATTTCCTAATTTTGAAATTATAAGTGATAATTTCAATATTTTCTTACGTTCAGAATATGTGATGAAATTGCGATCATTCTTTACAATTCTGAAGATGATTTAAAAGAATGATTTTTCTTAAACGTAGCTGTTGCTGTATCCATGCATTTTGCCAAAACCTTAAATTGGGAAAGAAGAATAAGAAATTAATATTAAAGTGTTTATTCTAATAAGATTTAGTGATTCTTTTTCCATCGTAGTGATACGAACAAAATTTCTTTATTTTTCATAACTTCTTATCAATGTCCTTAAAATAAGAAGAATATGACATAGCGAGTTTCATTTTCAATGCAAATCTGCAATTCTTAATGCCAAGAGCGTCAATTTTAGCCGCCCTTGATAAAATTCAGGCTGAAAGAAAGGTTTAGAAGCATAGTGGTTACAAAATATTTTTCTTAGTAAAATTGTTCAGGGTATACAGTTTTATTATTCATTTCTTTTCATGGAGGTGGGAACGGGTGGATTCCGTTTTAACTTTAAGATTTGAAAAAAGTCTCAAATATTAAATTCAGAGTTTTTTATTTTTCAAAAGGATAACAAGCATCAGAACAAATTTATTAATTAGATCATGTTTTGAGTGTGTTAGCAGTAGTATTAGTTCAAGAGTAATGGTATCTTAAAAGCTGATAATTCTACGAAAAGAAACTAGAAAATATTTTCAGTCACATTGGTTCTTCATTTACCTAATATTACACGTTTGGAAAGTAAACACATCATACGTATATCTCAGACATCTCGTTTTCTGAGTTTATTTTATTGAGGAAGGTGTTGCGTAAGACATTCTCAATATAAATTAGAATTAGTTTGTAACGGTTACTGAATCCAATAAAAAATCTCACTGACTCAAATTCAGAGAGCAGTTTACAAGACTTTTAAATAATGAAAAGTAATTTCTCCCTTTTTCAATTGAAAATACTTAAATGATTGAAAATCAATCGAATTTGGATAAAGCCTTAAATTCTACAGTATCTAATTTAGATAATGTTGCGAACAGAAGCTCTTGGGCTGAAAGAAGCTTTCTTCTTTTTATGATAATCGAGTAGCTTGTAGTAACGTCACTTGATTAAGTTTGATGTCGAAATTATCGTGCTTAAATCATGTTACATTATTCCCCTTCCAAATTTTGTATTACTTCTATAACCATTTTCCCTTTTTAAAATTGTAAACTGGTCGAACAATTTTAAAACGCAGGTTTACTGTCTGAGAATCCTCTCATTCAATTTGTGCTCACACACACTATTCATACATCCTGCTCATATATTCATTCCACTTTCGTTTTCCATTTTGTCCCTTACATAATGGGTGACGAAAAAGTATGGAAAGCCCTAGAAATCTCTGTAGTTTATTAAAAAAAAAAACCAAAGTCATACCCTAGGTAACTTTCAACGAGGAATCCAGCATTACCTTGGATTCGACCTTGAGCATCACGTTCAAGGTCATTTTGAGGTCAGCTTTTTTTTTTAAAATAGGAGCACCTATTTTTGGTGCCAGAATCGAAAAGAGCGGGAAATTTTACGTAGGACCTCGTAGGAATCTCGCAGAATTAGTGAAAAAATTCACTTTCAACGAGGAATCCAAAGGTGACCTTGGATTTTACCCTGAACCTCATTTTCAAATTCATGCTGAGATATGACCTTAGTGCATTGTTTTCACTAATTCTGCGAGATTCCTACGAGGACCTATGACAGCGTACTTTGATCTTCATTTGGCCTGTAGAGGTCACATTTTCTCTCGACTTAAAAACATACCCGAAAACAAAGCTGACCTCAAAATGACCTTGGAAATGAGCTTCAAGGTCAAAGCAAAATCACCGCTGGATTCCGCGTAGAAAGTTATTCAGCTTATGACCTTTTTTTTTTACAAACTACAGAGATTTCTAGGGCTTTCCATGCTTTTTCGGCACCCGGTACATATTTATTTATAGTCGCGTATGATTTTACATTTTCTTCCGCTTTTCGTCATATCGTTGTGCATATTTTGAAAGCTTAAATTCTACTTCATATTTTTTGACTCTAATATTGACACAGTTCTTTATTACTTGTCGCTTGGATCAACGTGCTTCAGCTGCAAGCATGTTCCCTTCCCTTATATCAGGACATTTGATTATATTCCATACCGGCTATTTTTCAGAATAATATTTACATAAATTATCTCGTTTAAAAATGCCTTGACTCGCCTTTTTATTTTCGTTCCACAGTTCATATGCATTTTGCCTTATTATCATGACGATTTTGTATAGACCAGGGAATATGTGAAAGGACTTGTAATAGTATTTTTTATCCTTTTATTCTTATTTGAAGGGAAAGGGGTGTTTATCAATAAGTGATCGCCTGCTGATAAATCAACCCTCAAAATTGATTTTTGGTTGTTAAACTTAGGTTCGTTTTCTCTTTTGATAATTATCCTAACTAATTCTAGTTTGCTTTCCGGTGGCATTTTTATTCTTCATCCTCCAGGAATTTTATTATTTATTTCATTTTACTAACTGGAGTAGTTTTGTACTGAATTTCAAAGGGTGTGAACTCTGTTGTATGGTTGACAGTTAAATTTAAACATTCTGTGATGCGTGAAAGATGTCTTGCCCGTCTGCGTGATTCTCGCTGCAGAATATTCTTAAAATTCGTCCTAATTCTCTCATTTGGCGTTCTACTGGATTTAATTTAAGATCACGGACCGAGAAATAGTTTACGCGAATATCGTCTTGGGTCAATCCCATCTTCCATTTTGGAGATGTGAATTGGGTACCGTCATCCAATAATATTGCTTTTGGTTTTTCCATATTTTGGATATAATCAATGAATAATATTTTGAGACACGTTTTTGTTGTTGCTCCCTGTATCGGATGAAGCGTAACCAGTTTGGAAAATATATCAATCAAAACAAATATATATCCTGCTGAATATATTGATTTTGGTAACGGACCATAACAGTCAACTACCCCCCCCCCCCCGGAGTATTTACCGTTATATTCCGGAATTTTCATTTCATCGTATAATTCAAATATTTTACGCATTGATACAGGTCGCAATATTGTATTACGCGCTTGGTATCTTTGTTCATACCTCTCCAATAAAAATGATCTCCGAAAAATTGTGAAGTGTTGAAGACTCCACAATGACCATGAAATTCATGTACGGCCTTTATTAATTCACATGGAATTTTCTGAGGTATTAACGACTTCTCACCCTGATTATTTTGTCTTA
>CAKNWW010157370.1:0-11481 GCA_932074435.1 Andricus kollari | reverse complement strand
TTGAATTTTCAACAGCAAAATATGAATTTTAAACAAGAAGTTAATTATGTACTAAATAGTTGAATATTTAACAAAATAGGTGAATTTTTAACCAAAAAGGATGACTTTTTGACAAAATCGATGAACTTTCAAACAAATGATAAAAATTTATAACTAAAAAGATAATCTTCAGGAGGAAGCAACTGGAAACAAAAGAAATATAAATATAAGGCAAATAAATTACCAACTTGACCAATTCCCTTATTTTCCTTGACCATTAATATTTGATTACCAGAATCTTAAACTTGTAACATTTTTAAGATAGAATTTTTTATAAACGGAATAAAAAATTATTTAATTAAAATTGAAATATTTTTAATTTTTTCTGCATGACAGTTATTTAAAGCTATCTAAATTCCCTGACTTTCGCCAGACTTTTTTTTATGATTTTTCCGTAATCAATAATATTCCGTGACTATTTTAAACATTTTTCTTCCCTAGGTTCGTTTTTCACTTACCAGGTTTCTTTGGCGCGTAAAGTTAAATTTGTAAATTTCTGTACAATTACAGCGAGTTATTTGTTTCATTTTGAATTTCCATTTTTTTTTTTTTTTTTTTTTTTTTTTTCCCCCCCCTGCCGTAACAAATCGTAACAAAATCTCTCGACCCCTCACACCCCTTGATGTGTTACGTAATTTAAGTACGGTCCTTAATAGCATATTTTAAAAATTGGTTATAAACCATCTTGTCAAAAATTCAAAGTTTCTTATATCTCACATAACAAAATTAAAATAATCACTTGAAATAAAATAAAAAATATGCAGTTTAAGATGATTGGAATGGAGACAAGGGATGAGGTTCGTTTCCGTGGCCCAAAAACAAGTAAGAAGTCTCCTTTATAGTTCTTGTCAGTGCATTCTTGGAGCCTAGAATAGTAACTTAGCCCGAAGATATATATGCGAATATTCGTTAATTCTCGTACCGGCCGGTGCTAATTGTCAGGCGTATAAATCGGTGAGCGATGTAAATGTCGTGCGGGTGTGGCCAAATATTCCACACTCAAACCTTCCCTCGATTCTCGCCGTTTAATTGGGCAATATAAACGAATTCGGCCACCGATATTATTCTCATTCATGTCCCATATAACCTTCTTTTATGAATTCTAAACGCCTTAATTCTTCCATTTTACGAGCCGTCGCTTCCATGGCTTTAATTTGCGTGCTACAAAAAATGGCGCAATTCCGTATTGAACAATTCAAAACATTTTATCAGGTAACGTAAGCCCAGGCCAGCCTCTCCACCTCCATACCATCCATAAATACCCCCTAACGTGCTTCAACACCTATAGCATCTACAGTCACAATTCCGCTCATAGACAGAAAACCCAAAATCACGCACACTCATCCTTTACACAACTACACCATCCACTTTCCCCTTTACAGACCCCTCCAAACCCACTCAAAATTACTTTAGCCCTACCCCTCCGCATCGACATCTTCAACCCTTTCCCTTCAGATCCCTTCCACCCGCTGAAAAACAAATCCACAATCACGTACGCTCGGCCCCCCCCCCCGCATCTAAATTTCTTTACCATGCATCCTTCCCCCCAAATACTTCTTCCACCCTCCACTTTTACGCCCCCTATACAGCCAAATAAACACATTACCACCCATAAGCTGAGCCCCTCCACCTCCATACCTTTCAACGTCCTCAAATACTTTCACCATCTAAACTACCACACTCACACAATAATGCCTATAATACCTATACCTAATACTATAATACCTATAATCATACAGACACACCCCTTCCACATCCTTACCATCAACACACCTTTCCATCCACGTAAAAAAACTCTAATCACTCAAGCCCAGCCCTTCGCAGACATAAAAACAAAACTCACGCATACTGATTCCTTCCGCAACCATACCTTCTACCCATACCTCCACGTGCACATCCACCCAAACTCACGTAAGCTAAGCCCCTCTGTATTGATGCCTTCAACTCTTGCCCTACATATCCCTTCCACCCACTGAAAAAAAAGCCCCTCCACCTTAATTTATTTACCACTCACCCTTTCTCCCAAACACATATTCCACACTCCACCTTCACACTCCTTTTCCAGCTTAACCCCTCCACTTCCATACCTTTCAACGCCTTTAAATACCTTTGCCATAAAAACTGTCACACTCACACACATAATACCTATAAGCATGCCAACACATCTCTGCCACATAGTTACCATCAACATAACCTTCTATCCATGTAAAAAAACTCAAATTACTAAAGCCCAGCCTCTCGCACAGATAAAAAAAACGCACACTCTCCCCTTCCGCAACCATATCATCCACCCATACCTCCACGTGCTATTCCACCCAAACTCATGTAAGCTCGGCCCCTCTGTATCGATGCTTTCAACTCTTCTCCTACGGACACCTTCCACCAACATAAATAGCATACGATAACGTATTCAAGCCCCTCCTCCTCCATATCTATAAATTCCAACCGCCGCGCCATTCCACACACTCTCTCTACAGCCTCTTTCTAACAATAAAAACCCCTATGAATAAGAATGCTTAGTCCCTCCAAACCTACATAATCAGTATAACCATACATTTCTGATTCATTCCATTTTGATAAAGCTCTCCAGCTCGCCACAGAGCCTTCCATGCACGTAAACAAGCCAAAAACACATAATTTCATCCCGTTCCCCTCCATATCTGTACCACCCAACTTCCACTATACACACTCCCGCCACATTCCCCTTCTAAGCAAATAAAAAACTCCAGAATCACGTACACTAAGCCCGTCCACCTTCACATCTAAACGATCCAACCAACCTTCGACACATCCCAACGATATCCCCCTTCCAACCACATCAAAAACCCACAATCACGTACACCTAAACCCTAAACATTCCCTTTCACCTACATGAATAACCCATAATCAGGTTATACAGCCCCTCCACCTCCACATATATACCCATCCGCTGTCCATTTGATACACCCCCTTCATATCCCTCTTCTACCTTCATTAAAACCCAACAATCGCTTACAACTAGCCCCTTAACCTTCGTCTCTATCACATCCAGCTATCGCTCCACACACTCTCTACGCCCCTCTTCCGGCAACATTAAAACCCCTCCGTACCTTAGCCCCTCCACACCATGTCATTCACACCTGCAATCAGTATAATCACGCAGAAACACCCCTTCTATATCTTTACCATCCACTCATCTCTTTACACACTCTTCCATCCATGTAAAAAAGCCAAAATCACATAAGGCCAGCCCCTCCACTTCCCTATCTATACGATCCAACTTCCATTTCACCCATACACGCACACACACTTCTTTCAAATCCATACCATACACACTAGGGTGATTCTCTTTTTCACTTTTCGAATTTCTTTCCTCTCGCCCTCCAGTTTTGTTCGAATATCAAAAAAATTATCACAAAATTTGGGACAAATTGATCAATATTAATCCGTGGCTGACAGAACATGAAGTTTTCCATTGATTTAACATGGAACATGAGAGTTGTCGAAAATGCATTGCAACATTTTTTTCACTCTAGAGGGAGAAAAAAATTGAATTTTTTTCTTTTAAGTCGGTCAATAATATGGGATTTTATATAGAAAAAGCTCAGTTTTCGAAAAAGTGGGGAAGCTCAGTTTTTTGAATAAATGGGAAAACAACTCCTTGTCATTATCTTTATGGAAATTGAATCTTACCTACTACTTAAGAAATATTCAAGGAATATAAGTTCCACACCAAAAATTTTACATTTGACGCCCTAAGCCATTTGTATAGTGCCTGGAAACTGCCCCGAAAAATGCAAAATAGCAGTTTCATGTAAAATTCAAGATAAAGACAGGATTTTTGTAATTATCTTAACATGAATTCTTTTATTCTACAAGTAACAATTTTGCAAGTATTTGCAAATAATTTTAAATTGATTAAACAATTATTATTATTATTATTTTGTAATTTGTATTTTCCCTGTCAATCATAAGTTAGTATTTTTTGGGGTTACTGACACAGTAAGTGAATTTCGGAAATAACATTTTTTGCTAAAGGTATTTTTGTATTTCTTAAGCAATTTATATTTGTTTCTATATTTGTTTTCATTCCAAATCTTGCAAAGTTTGTATTTTCTGGAATTAATAAAACACTGAATGAATTTTAGGAGCAATATTTTTTGTTGGCCTCTTAAAATTAAACATCACAGGCCTTAGCGATGAGGAGAGAAATAGACTTGAAAATGATTATAGAGACAAACAGAAAAAAGTAAAACTACAGATCAAAGAAAGTAAAGATAAAATCACAACAGAAGAAGAGAAGAAAATGCAAAACGAATTTGAAGGAAGCAGGAAACTGTTTTATAAATTGGCGTTGATCAGTATGAAAAGAAGTAGAAGTACAGAGTTAGTCAGCATGAGAATTAGCCAGGGTTCTCAGCACACTAATGTTGTTGTGTCCATTGGGTTTGCCTCTGAAGTTAGGGATATAATTAAGAACTTAAAAAATGGTGAGGCTGCTGGTATAGACAGTATTAACGCTGAATCGCTTAAAAACCGTGGCGACTACATACCTCACAGGCTATTCGGAATGATAAATTTATATATCGAGGTAGGAGAAGTTCCAGATGACTGGAAAAAAAGCGATTATCGTACCAGTATATAAAAGAAAGGGAAATAAAAGCAACTGCAATAATTAAAAAAGAGGTATCAGCTTATTAAGTACCGTAAGTAAAATGTATTCAAAACTACTTATTCGTAGGGTAATGAAAAGCACAGAAGAAAATATATGGAAAGTTCGAAGTGGATTTATGCCAGGAAGATCATGTACGGATCAAATATTTAGCTTAACTCTTATGTACACGCTAAGCAGCACTCCCTACCGCACTTTTTGAAAAACTTGAATGCGCGCGTTCTTAGCAACTTTGGCGACCTGAGTACCACAGGTATTCTCTTGCCAACTAACGCCGAGGAGCATGGAAGCTATGCAGGTTTCCAGAAGCCTGCTTTCAGTACTCCAGTACATGATCCGATCATGCTCCAGTACTCCACAGCACGTCAAAGTGACACGGCGTACCGCCAACGTGTGGAAATGTGAGTATTCCCAATCACACAGCCACACAAAAACCATTTTTTTTCGGGTCTGAAGGTCAGACCATGGTTACTATATGCTTTTGGAGTCACTGAATCCGAATCCAATGTGCAATGTACTGAGAGAAATGTGAATTTCTATTTTCGCAAATTATGTTTTGTTTCAGAAAATTTCAAGATTTTGGAGGATTAAACATTACCTAAGCACGGCTGTATATTTTATTTATGTTACACATTCGTTTTATATCCATAGCATAATTTGATGGAACAACAAGCAGTCCACAGGCGCCAGAAATGGAAGTGCGGCACAGAGTGCCGCAAGCGTGTAGTAATGTGAAGTAAATGTAAGCGTGTACGTAAGGGTTAAGACAGATTACAGAAAAAAGTTTAAGAGTAAGGAAAAAAGCTTTCTGCGCATTTGTTGACGTAGAAAAAGCGTTTGACAAGGTGGATCAGTTGCTCCCAATTTGGCTCCCAAACCGCAGTCTGTATGCGTCGCACCAGCAGCCTCATTGGATGTTGATCGCGCGCTTATTTGAAATCATTAAATATGCTATTCAATTTTTCACAATATATAATAATCATAAAGTACAAACAAATATTCTGAATGATTTAAAATATACATTGGTGGAAAAGTTATTCCTTGTTTTGAATTTAAAATCAATCATTTATTTTTAAAGAGTCCAATAAAATAATTATTTGACCTTGCGCTCTAAAAGGCTATTTTATGACCTGAAAATTAATTGTTATTATTGCCACAATGATGATTTATTATAAAAAATTGATTTACACATGTAACAGTTCCAAAGGAGTGCGCCTTTTACAGCCAATGAGACTGCTGATGCAACGCATGCGCAGTGCAGTTGGGGAGCCGAATTGGGAGCACTGAGGTGGATAGATAAATACTTTGGGAAGTCCTGAAAGAGTACGGAATCAATGGATGGCTCCTAAAAGCAATAGAGCAATATATGCTGGTAGCAAATCGAGTGTAAGGGTTAATGAGAAACTGAGAGACTGGTTCTATATTATGCAAGGTGTTAGGCAAGGTTGCGTTATGTCCTCATGGCTATTTATTATATTCATGAACAAATGTTTAAGAATGGCCCTCTTTTAGACGAAGAAGGTGTGGATCTCGGGACAGTGAGGGTACGTAGGTTAGCGTTCGCAGATTATAAGATTGTTATGACAGAGTAAATCGAAGACTTGCAAAGAAGGTTGAGCAAACTGAGTACAAGCATGAAGAAAATGGGCCTCAGAATTAACGTAAATAAAACAAAAATTATGGTGTTCGAAGAAAAGGGTGAGCAAAACAATATGCAACATTGTCCTAAATGATGAAAGAATAGAACAAGTTGATAAGTACGTATAGCTTGGTAGCCTATTCACTAGTGACGGAAAGATAGATGGAAAATTAGTAAAGCTAAAAGGGCAATACATAATTCTATATCCATACCGACTGTGCTGTACGGTAGCGAGACCTGCACCTATCAAGCAAAGGATAAGAGTAGAATTAACGCGATTAAAATGAAATTACTGCGCATGATATGCGGCAAAACACAGGTGGACAACGTGAGTAATGAAATAATCCTCAAAGAATGTGTTGGAGAGGAGACACTAGTTGACATATGTGAAAGAAATTCTTTGAGATGGTTTGGACATGTTGAGAGAATGAACTTTAATGTTATTCAAGCGAATTATTTTACTTTTATCATTAACTAACAAACCTATAATAACGTCTGAAAATACATTCATGTAATGACTAACCTGAAAAAATCAAATGCTTAAACCAATTAAAATCTTTCTATCGATAATATCGTAGATGACGTATAGATTACCATGCTCATCTACTTTCGTAAATCAAAAAGGATACTCATATAAACATGTCCATCCATCACTGAAGGGAATTTAAATGTTAAAAATCGAGATATACCATTTTGATGCTCTTATCATCGATTTAACACTTCTCAATTCATGAATTGCCCATACCGGAAGATTTTTTCAATGATATCATAAATAACAATCAAATAAGTGATTTGTTGAGATACTCTGTGTTTTCTTTATACCAAATAGGGCAGTCTTAGAAATAATTTAATTTATTATCAAAGATATTCTAACTAGTTAAAGTGAAGATATAGCATCTGATCCTCTTATCATCAAATTGAGACCCCTCAATTGCCAAGACTGAACGTTTTTTGGATGATATCATCAATAACAGCCTGAGTGATTTATATATACTCATGAACAATTCAATCCATTATCAAAGAGAGTTTAATTTCTTTAAGTCGAAATATGCCATTGAATGCTCTTATGCTCGAATTAACACTTCTCAATTGCCAAGACTGTACGATGTTTTGTGTGATATTTTATATGTATAACAGGCTACATTTGTTTTAGACGCCTCACGTCTTTTTTATGTCAAAAAGGACATTTTTTAAATCAATTGCCTCTATTATTTAAGAGATTTTAACTTTTCAAACTCGAGATATAATATTTGATGCTCCTACCACCGCATTAACACTTCTAAAATCATTATTGCCAAGGCAAGGCGTTTTTTCGATGATATAATTAATAACAGCCTAAGTGATTCATTTAAACACTCGTTATCTTTCGTATGTTAAAGAAGACCTTCTTATAAGAAATGTTATTCTTTATCGAAGAGATTTTGCCTTTTTAAAGTATGGCAAGGCGGGTAATAGATCAACACCCTAGCAGTGGCTAAGATGGTAATATAACACTGTTAGAGCCGCATTGTGTCTCTCTATGTACCCGTGCGTGCATACTTTGAGCATCCACTAAGAACATTTCTAAGTGTTTCTGGCTCTTGCTTGCATGCTCGGCAGTTGGTATTATTATTATAATCATACCAATAAGCCATATCCCTTTCGGGGTATCCGTGACTCACTCGGTTTTATCATGCAGTTCATATGAGAAAAGTGAAGCAGGGGATTGCACGGAGTGGCATGGATTTTTAGATGAATTTATAATTCCCGTGTTTTTCGTTTTAATAACACTTTCTTATTTCAACACTGCTTTGACCCGGGTAGCTGGGCTCTGGCCCACTAGTATCCAAGGTTTTACATTTCAGGCGTCATTCAT
The DNA here is from genome assembly GCA_932074435.1 of Andricus kollari. NCBI lineage: Eukaryota > Metazoa > Arthropoda > Insecta > Hymenoptera > Cynipidae > Andricus > Andricus kollari. The sequence continues at coordinate 3,297 of CAKNWW010157370.1, read as the reverse complement.
TCCACTGTCACTTTTCCTCATGCATTTCTTATAAACTATTTGTCGCCACACTTTTCTGTCCTGTCATACCTTTTCAGTTTCCTTCACGTCCATGCATTGTCTCATGCAAGCACTTGTGTTTCTATAGCTTCTTATTTCTCTTCCAATTAGGGTCTCATTCACACATTCCAATCATTCTTTGTGCGGTCTGCCTCTGGGAACACTGCCATTTACTTTACCTTGATATACTTGTTTCTTCAGCCGTTCATCTTTCATTCTCTGAACATACCCAACCCATCTCAACGAATTTATTTCACATTTGTCATCCAGTGTCTCCTTTACACCACATCCTTTGAGGATTCTCTCATTACTGACCTTGCCCATTAGCGTTATACCGCACATATTGCGTAGGAAATTCATGCTAATGGCGTTAGTTTCGCTCTCATCCTTTTCTTGGTAGGTCCAGGTCTCGCTACCGTACAGCACAGTAGCTGCAAATAAATAATTATGTATTGTTCTTTTAGCTTTATCTGATATTTTTTTACTTCTGATGATGGATGCTACTCTACCGATAACCTTCTTACCCTCGTTTATACGCCTATCTAATTCTTCATCCATCTTTCAGTCATTAGTGAATACACTACCAAAATATACGCACTTATAAACCTGTTCTATCCTTTCATCGTTTAGGACAATGTTGCATATTGTTTTCCCACCCTTTCCTTTAAACACTATAATTTTTGTTTCCCTAACGTTAATTTTACATCACCTTCTTCGTCGAAGAGATCCATTCTTAGAAATTTGTTCATGAATAGGGGAGTTGGCTCGAATTTGATATACCAACTGCTTTTCGATGGATTGCCGGGACTCTATGAACCGAAAATCGACCAACAATAGGTCATTCGAAAGGTTATTCAATAACCTTTCGGATGGTTTGATTGATTTTTTCATATCATGAATGAATCCTTTTTAAATGAAGATTTTACAAAAAACGAGTTTTTCGAAAATCGGTAAATGGTGGCTCTAATTTGATATACCTATAAAAACATCGAAATACATGAAAAATAAGCAAGTTTTCGATATAAAAATAAAAAATGATAATCGAATCTGGTATTTGACATTCTGAAATCTGCAAAAAATGCAAATTGTACAGTAAGTGTTAGTATACACACTACACTCGTCATTGTTAGTATATATCACATGAATCCACACTATACAAGCATAGACATACATACACATACGTGCATGAATCCAGGAACCCATTTTTTTAACATTCAGGAAGCTGAATAATCTCTAACTGTGAGTTTCTTGTCCGAACCCATGGTATATCAAATTAGAGCCACCCGGTACAAAATGTTCATGTTTAAAAAACATAATCCCTAAACAGAAGCATCGCCATATCTTCCGAGCAATACTATTCTAATAACCCTACTTCACTACTACATACAACATTTATTGAAAAAACTACATACCCAAAATAATGAATAGACATTTTAGACTTACCTGGAATGAACTAAGGATATCCGATTTTTTATTTTTCTGTCTCACACTTTTTGCGAAGCGAATGAAACTGTGAAACTGTCACTATTTTCCACTAGTCTGAAGTGCGTTCAGTTGCCACTGTTAACAACCTAGTACATGTTTTAGTTTTCTACAAATCCTGGTGGCTCAAATTCAAGCCCTATATCAAATTAGAGCCATCTTCTCTATAATAAATAGCCATGAGTACATAACGCACCCTCGCCTAACACCTTGCATAATATACAACCAGTCACTCAATTTCCCATTAACCCTTACACTCTCTTTGCTGCTAGCATATGCTAGTACTGTAAGCAATAAAAGCAATATATATTGTTTTGATTGCATTAGGAGCCATCCATTGACTCCCTGCTCTTTCAGGACTTCCTAAATTTTACCTCTATCCACCTTGTCAAATCCTTTTTCTATCTCAACAGATGCACAGAAAACTTTTGTCTATATTCTCAAATCCAGCAGGACAAGTGATATTTTAAGATTTTGGAAGATTATACTTATTTGAAGTAGATTCCTTCATTTGAACTTGTTTATTGACTGTTATTTTTTCAATTTGCCCTAATAATATGAAAGGAACTTAGTTTGCAGACTGTCAGAGTCTACTGCTTGCTTTTGGGTTTGCTTAACGAGCAACCTGGAGTGACTGATGGTTTACGGACAGGCCCGGTCGAATGCAGTGCGACCGATAAGGGTGGCAGTTCATGTTAATTACTCGTGCGGGTTACTTAATCACTCCGGTTAAGGGTTAAGTCATCCTGCTGCAGGTTGCAATCGATAAGATCCTCGATTCGGCCCCTTCCTGTCCCAGCAGCAACCGGAAGTCCGATATTTTTCAAAACAAGTCATCCACTAGTATGATCATTATCTCATCGAAAACTTCACTCTGAAGACTTTATCATCACCAATACTACTTCGTCCCAGAAAAATGTTTCAGAACATCTGCACTGTTGGTAACAAGGGCTACAAAATCACAATTTCGAAATTCTCTGACATACATTGACTTTTCGCGGAACAATTTTTTATTTTCCCTGACAGTTACAAATTTTTCTTCAAGATGTAGAAACATTATGGCACCTAGGAGATCAGTAAAGATAAAAAATTGCATCAAGTGTTGAATTCTAAAACCAAAAAAAATAACCTTCTATATGAAAGTTCAATTTTCATCCCAAAAATTTGAATTTCAAACCCAAGAAGATAAATTTTGAACAGAATAAATAAATATTCAACCAAAAAGATAAATTTTTACTAAAAAGACAAATTTTCACATGAAAAAGGTTAAATTTCCAACCAAAAATTGAATATTGAATTTTGAGTTTAAATAAACGAATTTTCCATAAAATAATTAAATTTTCGAGCAAAAAATGAATTTTTAACTAAAAAGATAAATTTTCAACCTCAAATAGAATAGTTAAATTTTCAGTTCAAAAAATGAATTTCCAACCAAAACAAGACAAATTTTCAACAAAACAGTTCAATTTTCAACCAAAAAGGCAAATATTCGACAAAACTTTCAAATTTCTACCAAAAAAGACCAATTTTGATACATCCAGTGAAATTTTCAACAAAAAATAAAATCGTTACACTTTCAGTTGAAAGAAATTATTTTAAATAAGAAAAATGAGTTTTTAACGAAATATTTGAATTGTCAACCAAAGAAATTAATTTTCTAACAATGAGATGCATTTTTAAAAAAGTAAATGAATTTTTAACCTCATAGTTGAAGCATTAACAAAAAAAATAGATTGATTTTCAAAAAAGAATGGAATAGTTCAATTTGAAACAAAA
>CAKNWW010157208.1:0-10225 GCA_932074435.1 Andricus kollari | reverse complement strand
AGGTATATTTGTACTTCTAATTAATGATTATCTACTGTAGTTTTATTATCTACTCTAGGGTGGTCTCCCCTACCCTTTGCGACCGAAAAAAAGCACGATAAAACAAAAGATATTTGTTTTATGTGTGATCGTCCGATCTGTATGGAACATCGCACGTACACGTGTCCTGATTGTGCTCGCCATGTATAATGTTTGTCGATTTTCTCTAAACTTTTTTGTACTTACATTATTATATATTTTATACTACTTAAATTATATTACTTGTAACATTTATATAAAAAAATTTGAATTCTAACGTTAAATAAATTCAAAAAATATGTCTGAAAAGCGTTTGTTTAATTTATTCATAAAATTGCGCACTTCAAATTTCAAAATAAATACCTTTTTTCGAACATGCACAGTCATACTATGTTTCTCTTTAAAGTACAACATCTTAAGAGTATCTGGTGAAAATTTTAGCTAAAAATATTGAAAATTAAAAAAGTTATGATTTGTTAAATGTAAAATCGTGATTTTTCTCCTTATTCCAACTTCATGATTTTTTCCAAAGCTAGAAACCTAATTTTTGGCCAATGTAACAAATCTTTTTTATAAGATTACTCTAAAAGAGTATTTCGAAATTTTTCCAAGACGAAATTTCAAATCGCTCTTTCTGCAGGAAGCATTGTTTTATGCGGGGCCTCCACAGCCCCCTATGCATTTTATGATATTCTGAGATACGTTTACGCTTTAATTCGCGCGCGAGACGCCAAGCTTGAGACATTAATAATTGTTTAATTATCAATTTGATTGGTCTAAAATTGTCCAGAAAACTTTTTTGTACTGTAATTAACAACTTTCTCACTGAAAGTGTTTCGTTGTTCAAAATTCGCTTGATAAACGAAACGTTGGAACTTAAAAAAGTACGTTATGCGTCGAGCATCAGAAAAAATTAATTATTCAGAAAACTAAAAAAGTGACAACGTTTTACCTAGAGAAAGAAATATGGGCAATGAAATTTCACATCTAGATTTAGCCTTTAAAAATTAAAATTCGAAAACTTTTTGAAAGTCTCCAGAGGTCTTCCCACTTCCAGCAAAATAATTTTATGTGTCCTTAGTCGATCCGGCAGCTCAATAATTGTAATAATAATTACATACACACTTTATGTGTCAATAGGCGACTCTCAATGTTTATTTATTTATAATTCAAGTATTTCTAATATAATGTATTATATTGGAGTTTCTTACTCTTCATTTGCAATTTAAAACATGATTTTATTACTTTTTATTATTTCACATTATATCATTATTAATAATGTTATTTTAGATCTTAACTATGAGGCTGATAATGGGGTCTATTTATGAGCGAAACGTCGTCAATATATTATTTTTTAAGTCAATATTGTTTTTTTTTTGTACTTGACCATCATAAACCTCTTATTGGTAATTCCTTAAATAATAGATATCGAAATTGGACAATTTTAAATTTAATCCTTCAAGTCTTTTCAAATTGCAAGCATTAATATTTGAACAATTTTTAATTCGAATGGTTCCAAAACGAATAATTTTAAATTCAAATGTTGAGAATTCGACAATTTCCAACTTAAATCATTCAAAATTGTACAATTTCATCTCGAAAGTGTTGAAAGCTGAGAAATTTATTAGTGCTTCATTTTTTCATGTTTGAATCTGTCAATTTTTTGTTAATTTTGTTCAGTTTTAAACACTTGGAATTTAGTTAAAAATTGAACAAAATCAAGCTTCAAGTGCTCAATTCAATTTAATTCAATTTCTCATTATTGACTCAACGTATTTTCATGAAATGCAACTACGACATGTATGAAAAAAAGTAAACCAGCTGGTCTTATTTGTATTTTTATTGTAGAAAATATCGTGAGAGTCTTTTTGGAAGATGGTTTCGTATACTATTTTACTTCAGTTGAAAGTGAAATATTGATAACTAATCGATTTATTTGTCTCTTTTTCAGAAACTGAGCAACACTTTGATCTTCCCTGAGCAACTGCAGAACAATGGATCGGTAGAAGCTAGTATTAATCGGCATTTTGCACAACTTCACGGTGTCCTTCAAAACTTAGAAAAGGAAATCTTGGATAGAATGCAGGATCAGCGTCGTAATTTACGACAGAATTTAGAAAATATAAGACTGAAATTGGAAAGCCATGAAGAAGTATTACGGGATGGCTTACTGGTAATTAAAAAATATTTATAGGAATATGTGGTGATATAAATGTACTAAGATTTTTTTAGAAATGTAAAACTAATTTTTTAAATAATTAGCTTACTAGTCTTACCGATTTTTTATAAACCTTTCAACTTGTCAATCATAAGAAAAGAAATTTACCAAGTATGTTTACTCGGTAAACATTTCTTCGCAGAGTTATCAAATTCTTTTTATTTTTTATATTTATTGCATTTTTCGTAAATTTGCTTTTAAGCTTTAATAAATAGTTGAATAAAGACTAATTATTTACTCGCACTCTTGATAGATAACTTGGGTATTTCCATGCTATACTCTCCAATCTGGGGTTAGCAGTCTAAACTCTCCAATCTCGTTTTATGTTGGCACCTAACGCCGCTACGCGCACGTGGCGCTGCGGGCCAGCCCAAAACGACATTAGAGAGTTTAGACTGCTAACCCCAGACTGAAGAGTATAGCATGGAGGTACCGACTTAGTCAATGCGCTCAACACTAATTTTCCTGTAATTGTTCGTAGCTGTTTGAGTCTTTCGATCCTCAGTAATAGTACAATTTTACTTTTTTTGGTTTTGTGGCTTTGGGGTCCGTAAATGGTGAAGAAGATTTAGATTTCCAATAGACGTTTCGGCTCACTATATGGGTCCTCTTCAGTGATTTATTCTAGAAAGTTACATATTTGGTATTTATATTTTATATTCATTTTTTTTAATTTGAATCACTTTTTCATTTTTATATGCATATGTGCGCTTTTTACCCAAACTCTATTCCATTGTCTGTCTATGTTTAGGGTTTCGTATCCCTAGGCAGCCTTATAGTTTGGTCGGGTGTCCGTCCGTCGTACATTTTTCCAAGGAGGGGAAGTGAGGATGATTGAGGGGAAGTGAGGGACAGGCTTAGAGTAAAGCGCGTATAGATATGTACCAAAAACTTATACCAAATATGTAACTTTCTAAAATAAATTACTGAAGAGGACCCATACGAGGCCTAAACGTCTGTTGAAAATCTAAATCTGCATCATTTACGGACCGGAAAGGGACAAAACCAAAAAACCAGTATTTCCCGTAATTACCTGAAATTAAATTCTAAGATTTTTTATTCATTAATTTCCTCTGGAATATATCTGTGTAATTGTATACCTTATATTTCCTAATATTTGGTTAATTTGATTACAGACCGCTGCTTCAGTAAAAGATTACCTGACTCAAATTGACCTATCAAAAGTTATTAAAAAACTAGACATTATGGCCGGTGTGCCTTGCCACCTAGTAAAAGATAGAGAAGGATCTCATGAAAAGCTCAAGTAAGGAGTTGACGATAAAAGAACAAATTTTACAGATTCTTGTCTGAATTATTAAATTTAGAAATTTGGTAGTGATTTTCAAATTGCATTAGAAATTCTTTGATTTCTTTATTTACATTATTTTATTTTCTCAGATTTGAAGTCGACAGCTCAGTGATTGAACGTTTGAAAAGTCACTGCTCTATTAAGGTACCACCGGTTGCCTCATTCACTTTATCTGATAGTGAAAACCTGCCCCCAGACTATAATTTGGAGCCACTGGTTCCACAAGATCTTCCAAGTAAGTTTTCAGAGTTACTTTTCAGATAAGAGTAATGAATAAGAATAAGTAGGAATCTTTGGGCAGTCAAAGATATTGTGGATCAATTTTAGTATTTCATTCTAAAATATGTTTTCGTTGCAAGGAATATTTTTAAACCCCTTATTCACATTTCTGAATTTTCTGAACCTTTGTTTCTCAAAACTAGAAAGAATGAGTACTTAATTTTGTTTCTCTGTATCATAAGGTCCATGGGAGACTTTAACCAGGGTCACAAATGTTTCACCTACCCCTTCAATAGCTACTTCAATAGCTACCGTCACATCCTGCCACTCCGATATCGGCTCCCTGACTAAAGGTACCGTTTTCTTTGATCCATATGCACTGGAACCTTGATTTATGCAACTCAACTGATGCAATTCATGCGCTTAGAGTGCGGCCCTCATGCAGTTTGTCACGCTTGAATGAGCACCGCCTCTCTCTCGGGCACGAAACTGTGGAGGATATCAGTTCTAAAAACGCACAAAAACAGTTTACTTAAATCGAGGTTCCAGTGTAATATGTTTCTCAATTTCTTATTTTTCTCAAAACTGTTTCAAATTTTTCCGGAAAAATGTAATTTTTAAATTAATTTTCAATCAACGACAGGAAGCACTGAACTTATCAGACTAACACACATCGATGATCCTTCTTCTTTCTACGTACACACGATAACACAGCTCAGAGATATTGACGATTTTCATCGAAGCATAGAAGAGTATGCACTGAAGAGTAATAAGTTGCCTTCTGAAATTTATAAAGGTAAGCTTTTTGCAAATGTATTATATATTTTTTTAGTCGATTTCTTTTTAGTTTCATTTTTTTCTCCTTTCAGGAAAATTGTACATCGTGAAATACGAACAATTCTGGTACCGTGGACGTGTTATGGACAGTTTCAAAACTGGCCTAGGTCAAGAGATGTATGTTATAAAATATGTCGACTACGGTAACACGAAAGCGGTAACCATCCAAGATATGCGGGATATGTCTCCTTTATTTGCCACCCAGAGTTCTTTAGCCTTTCATTGTCGCTTGCATGATATCTCTCCTAAAGGAGAAAAGTGGAGCCGTGAAGCAGTTGCAGCGATGAATAACATGATCGATCAGAAGTATGTGAAAAAATTTAATTTTTTTTCAAGTCCATGTAATACTTAACCGATTTCTACCTTACCGACCTTCTTTTTACAAAAAATTACGTTCACGCGCATTCAGATATCGCTTTGAAAAATTGGGAAATAGTCAGGGCTGGCCCACAGTCACTTTTAGTCACTTTTTTAAGAAAAAGGTACTATGGCGACTTTTTTAAAGGAAAGGACCACTTTAGTCACTTTAATCCATCTCATTTTAGATGTTCTCTAAAAAAAAGAGAAAATTTATTTCATCGATACTTTTCCAATCTATAGTAATCTATTATATAAAAATGCTACGTCATATCAGACTTGACACTCTTTTCCCTATTCCTTATCCTTTTTTTAAAGAATTCCTCTTTTCCCCTATTCTCAAGAAACTTCTCCTTTTCTGGTTTTTTGTTGCTCAAGTAGAAACGGAATTAATAGAGCCCATTAAGAATATCCAACTTTTTTTGGTTGAAAGTTCATTCTTTTCGATCGAAAAGTCTGCTATTTTATTTTTGGTTCAGGATTCATCTTTTTGGTTAAAAATTTTATTATTTATATGAGAATTTAATTATTTTTTAAAAATTCAACTATCTTTTTAAAGTCACATTTTTTGGTTGAAAATGTATCTTTTCGGGATTAAATGTAAAAAAAAATTCCAAAACTTTGGACTTTCTGGCTTAAAAACTCAACTTTTTATTAAAAATTAATCTTTTTTGGTTGAAAATGTAACTATTTGGTTGAAAATTACCTTTTTTGTTAAAAATTGATCTTTTTGAGATTAAAAATCAAAGGTTTTTTACAAAAATTCGATTTCTTAGCTTAAAAACTTAAGTCTTTTGGTGAAAATTTATCTCCTATGGTAAAAAATTAATCTTTCCTGGCCAAAAATTAACTTTTTTGTTGAAAATACATCCTTCTCTGTTAAAAATGTCATCTTTTTCTATTAAAAATGCAACTGTTTGATTGCCAGTTATTGATCTCTTGATGGAGGATTAAACTATTTTGTTACAAATTAATATTGTGCTTGAAGATTCATTATTCCTATAATATATATGTTGTTGAAAATTTGTCTTTTTCGATAGAAAATTAATCTTCTTGGTTGAAAATTCATGTATTTTATTTGAAAATTTGTCTTTTTAGGTAGCAAATTTTTCTTTTTGGTTGAAAATTAATGTTCTCAAGTAAAAATTCATCTTTTTTATTGCAAATGTATCCCTTTTAGTAGAAATTTCATACTTTTTGTTAATTTTTTGTCGAGAATTCATCTTGGTTGAAAATTCAATTACTTGGTTGAACTACTTTGTTAAAGACTAATTTTTTCGATTGAAAATTCATCGTTTTAGTTGAAAATTCTTTTTTTTTAGAATTAATGGTTTTAACTAAAAATTCAGCTATACCATTTTTGGTTCAAAATGTATTTTTTTTGTAGTTAAAAATTCAACTATTTGGTTGAGAATTCATGTATTTTGTCGAAAATTCTCTTTTTCTGTAGAAAATTAATCATCTTGGTTGACAATTCATCTTTTTGGTTAAAAACTAATCTGTTTTGTTAAAATTGCAATTTTTTTACTTGAAATGTTAGGAATTTAAAGCATTTCATATTCAATGTTTGTAATATTAGAATTTAAATTATTTTAATTTATAATTTTCGGGCTTTCTAGTTCCTATTGTAAATCATCGAAATGTAAATAAGACTGTTAAGTGTTAAAGGTTTATTTAGCTTGTAATAAAGTGAATTACTATTTCTTTGAACATTACATGAAAAATTTATTCTAGCAATTGTAACCTTGATTTTCACCCCCGAATTCAGCAATAGAATTTCATCTAATCTTGTAAATGCAAGCCGATAAATTAAATATGTAATGGAATCGACATTTTTAAGTAGTCACTTTTAATCATTTTTTAGCTTGAAGTGGTAACTTTTTCCACCTTGTTCAAGTACATTAGACCATGGCAGCCCTGAAAAAAAATCCTTTCTGGAAATACAAAAACAAAAACAATTCTCTGTACATGGCCTTAATTAAGATGTATTTTTAATTTGTATAATACGCTTAATATCAAGTTATTTGAAATATGTATTCTATCTGCTTTAGGGACATGGCATTAACAATGCACGTCCACGACGTTGTCGATGATTTGTGGAGCGTCGATATTGTGAAAAACACCACCGATAAACTAACGTCTTTCAGAGATAGTCTCATATTTATGGGATACGGTAGCTTTGTAACGTCACAAAAGCTTATGGTAAGTCTGGACCAACAGAAACTTTGTAAAAGAATTGTTATTTAAAGGAAGGCAAATTACTGCTGATTATCTTCTATATCTACAAAGCATTTATAGCTTTCAAACTCTTAAATTTTTTTAATTATAACAAAACAGAAACTGAACCCGAATGCCGTGAGGAAATACTTCTATGGGGAACTTAAACTCTCGAAATACGTAACAGTTATGTGTAGTCACATCGAATCTCCAGACTGCGTATACGTGATAAGAGTAAGTTGCACTGTAAATTCTATTCTTCTAATAAATAATATTTGAAATATAGAGCCTCGAAAAATATACAAACTGTTTTCAGATATCTAAAAACATGGAACAGATGGAACGTTTGACAGCCGAAATGACCAGAGAGTACAAGAAAGGCAAATCGAAAAAACTGATTATGTACTCTCCAGAAGTCGGTAAATTTTATTTATTTTAATTTTTCTTTTTTAAAAAAATGTCACTAACACTAGTATGATCTTAAAAATATTTTCTCGCTTCTTCGCTGCTTCAACACCGAAATATATAACGAAAAATTGCCCCAACGGCTAATTATAAGAATTTATACAGAATACTTTAAATTGATATATTCTTCGTTTCCATCTTAGGCCTTGAATCGTGCCCTTTTTTACTTTATTCGTCTTTTTGAAGAAAAATCTTTCAAGTAATTTAAAATTCGATTATTAAAAACTTGAGTGGTTTATATGTCAATAGTACTGTTTTAAATTCTAAGCCTTGATAGTCAAGTAATTTTAAGTTTAAAGCATTTGGTTCCAGGTGTGCAAAGTTAAATTATATTGGCACAAAATTCAAATGTTTTATATTTTGGAAATAGTTCAAATTAAAAATCCGTCCCAATTACTGATAATTGTCAGATAAAAAAGATTCGAGTTTGGATGAAGTTAAAATTAAACAATGGAACAGAACATTTCTCATTTGAAAATAATGCACAGTGATGAATTCAAAATTTTAGAAAGAAATATCTTTAAAACATGGACTCATTTCATTTGAAAATTATTAAGCTATGGATAATACGTTAAAATTGAAGATCGTATTTGGAGGAAATTTGATTCAAATTAATGAAAAATTAATTAATTTTATAAGTTTTTCTTCTTACTTTAAAATACTTCAAATCTCTTTTAAACATTTTTATTTTATGTGATTTTTAGTTATATTTGTCTCTTTTCATAAAGGTCTAATTTTTCTGGAATGGGACTTTCGGTGCGAGGTGCAGAATTTTGTTTTAAATTAACCTGAAAAATCTAGAAAAGTCCTGGAATTTTTAATCAAAATTCTTTTGCAACCCTGGTATAAGAAATGGAATCAAAATGATTTATCAAAAATGTCATCAAACACTACAAAAATAACAAAATAGCAATTCTATAATTTAAGTTTAGAATGGAAACAAAAAATCTTTTATAGATTCAAAATACCTCCATAGAATGCAAAATTATCAATAGAATTTTAAGGAATTTCTTTACAATATTGTTTTGTTCAATTTTCGTATGCATTATAACTTCAAATAAAGAATTTCAATTTTTCTAGCAATGTTTAAGTCTATGTCGTAAATTTATTTCATTTGTACAAATACAATTTGCAAATCTAAAGAATTTCGTGCTAGAAAAAAAAGACAATTTAACTTTACGTGAATCTTTTAATCTGTATTCCTAAAAAATCATTTTTTCTAAATTTGAATTCGACTTTCTAAATATATACATATAAGTTAATTATTTTAAAAAATGCATGACTCTATGTTACCACTATTTTTTTTAATGTATGACACTCTTGACACTAATTTTAATCTTTAAAGTGAGTCCAAGCCCCGCAATCTTTTAAAAAGTCAAAGAAACAAATTTTCTTAAAATAACAACATTTAATGCATATTTTACAGGTATGGCTTGTGCTGCGCCACTTGACAAATGCTGGTGTCGAGGCGTAATTACTGATATACCCGCTGAGAAGTTGGTCGAGGTGTTTTACGTTGACACTGGACACAAGCGAAATATGTACTTTGACCAGATTCGAAAAATGCAACAAAAGTATATGAACTTCGCAACTCAAGTAAGAATAACCCCTTAGCAACGCAAAAAAGTTTTTTTTCGTGCTTGAAAAAGGTAATAAAATCTATTGTGTTTTCCAAAAAGGCAATAAAAATCAAGTTAAAGGACGTGGCCCCTTTGCCGTCCGATCGCGGCAAGTGGAATGCTAATACGGTTAATTTCATGCAAACGCATATAGGCGATATTAAAGTAAAAACTATCGCTTTCAATGAGATGGAAAACACCGATGGGTTCTGCAAAGCTTACAGCACTTGTTTGTACATGATGGATGACACGAACTTCAATGCTCTCTTAGTGGGCGTTGGTCATGCAATCAGCACCGGAGAGAGGTAATTTTTATTTTAAATTAATTAAGCTTAAGATAGGGTTGCTACAAGACCTGGAAGACCTGGAAAAGGATCTGGCGAATATTACATTTGCGAATTGATGTGAATAACAATAATATTATGATTATGATTCCAGAGTTTCTTGAAATTTTATGATAAAGTTAGTGTAAATTGTTTGGAATTAAATAACTATATTGAAAAACCCTTTACGTTTCCTGGTCGAAATAATTTTTGCGAAATTGTACAACATTTTTTATGAATTCACGGTGGCCACTGGATCGGGAAACTGGACAGCAGAGATAGTGAATTTTTTTTAGCAGGAATTTTTCCAATTTTTTGAAGAAAAATTTATCCAGTCACTTAAAAAATCACAAATTTTATATCACATCCTGATATAAATAATCTTTCTATTTTTTCTTCTTTTTAACAAATTATTTACAAATTTAAAATAATTTCGATTTCAATTTTTTTTTGTATGCTAAGTTCAGTTGTTAGCTTTTCAATTATGATCTTTACTTTATAATGCGTAATTCTAAAGTATTTTATTTTATAAATTTCCCATTTTAGATTTTTATTTTTAAGTGTACATTTTTAATCAAAATAATTTTAAAATGCAGTATTGAAAACTTAACAATTAAGAATTAAAAGCATTAGGAATAGAAAA
>CAKNWW010157131.1:0-11807 GCA_932074435.1 Andricus kollari | reverse complement strand
TTACACATTTTAAAATTTTCTGTAGTTTTTATCGGGATGAATTCCTTTTTCGATTTCAATCAGAGTTTTGACGCCCACGCAGTTGATTCGCAAAATCCAGCTTCAAATCATTGTCCGTGAGTAAAATGGAATACGATATTACGAATTTAGGAACGGAAGCTTCTGTAGAGAACAACTAATGCCAAAGCCAATGGTCCGTACAGATAATGATAAGAGCGCTTAAAGGTTTTCACGCTTCGGTGGCGCGAAAAGCGGCGATTTGGACTGCATTGATCGCCACGACATGATGCATCTGCCAGAATCATCTGCTGGCATGTGATCTCGTCCGGAAATATCTTTCATTGGGTAGCAAACAAATGTAATAATAAAAAACAGATAATAGGGCCTTCTTCCTTTGGAAAATATTGGTCAATTATAGTCCATTTCTGTCCGATTGAGCATTTTGAGTTAAATTGGAAAATTGCTCCCTAAACTTGAATAAGCGAATTTTCCCTGGTAATCAGTGAGTCTTTTCGCAATCAACCAAAATTCACTGAAGATCAGTAATAATTTCACTGAAATTCAGTCGGATTTACCCAATTGTAAGCGACTGAAATTGTTAGTAAGCACCGCTGAAAATTCCAGGCTGAGCGAATTAGTATAATACGACTGATTTTCAGTGAGATTCTCGCTGATTATAAGTGGATTTTCATCGATCAAAATCGCGAAAAAGAGTAATCGAATCTCAGTAAAATGTCACTGAATCAAGTTTAGAGAGTAGATTTTCAAAACTAACTTCTTGCTTATTTAAGAATTACCAAAATGGACTAATTATCATTGAAAAATACGATTCAAATTTCAATAAAATTTGCTATTTTTGAAATTTGGAAAAGGGTTGAAGGAACATCAAACACCAACACAGAAAATTTTATTTTTAATGCACATCTACATGCCAAGACCTTCGATTTGATTAATCTGCGAAGACAATCAAACCACTGAAAAATAATCCAGCATAGTGGTCCAAAAACTAAAATGTCTTCATATTTCTATTTTTTTACACACTGATAACAAGAAAGTAATACTATGATATACCAAATTTTATTTTTAAATGTACATCTACATATCAAGACCTTCATTTCCAGCCATCCTCGAAGAATATCGAAATTAAAGAAAAGATTCCAGTATAGTGATCTAAAAAAAGTGTCTTCATTTTTTAAATTTTTTACCCACTGATGACAAAAAATAAATACTATGACAAAGCCATTTCAACTTCTTAGTGCATATCCACGTACCAAGACCTTCGATTTCAACCATCTTCGAAGACGATCTAACTAAAAGAAAACATTCCAGCACAGTCATCTAAAAAAAAAACTTCTGCATTTTTCTAATTTTTCACACACTGATAACAAAAAGGCACAAATATGAAATAGTAGAATTTTATTTTTTAATACACATATTTTTTAATCTACATTTCTAGTCCTTCAACATAAACTATCGCCGAAAGAATCGGACTAATACAAAAGTTTCCAGCATAGTGATACGAAAAAAAAATTTCCTCACTTTTCTAAGTTTGCACACACTGGTAACAAAAAAAAAATGAAATAGAAAATTTTATTTTTCAATGCTCATCTATATTTCTAGACCTTTAATTTGAGCCATCCCCGAAAAAATCGGACTAATAGAAAAGCTTTCAACATATAGTGGTCCAGAAAATGAAACTTTCTCATTTTTTTCATGAATCAATCTTTGATAACAAAAGCACATCCGTATTAAATCGCAAAGATTATTTTTTCATGCACATTTATATGCCAAAACTTCGTTTTCTTTTTTTTACCTTTAATAACAAAAAAAAAACCATCACTATATCATATAGCAAATTTTAATTTTTAAGCCAATACCTTCAATTTGAGATGTACTCGAAGAAAATTGGATAATTTTTAGGGTATGATAAACCCTGTACAAAAAAGATAACTCGTTATCAATATATAATGCTGATAAATTATGTTTAAAGAAATGTTTCTTTCAATGTAGAATACGAAGGAGACTATTTCAAGCAAATATTTCGTCCAATCAAATAAATATTTTATTAAGATAAATGCATATTCATCTATGTACTTTATTTGAAGAAATATTTCTTTGGCAATTTTTCTGTTTCACGTTGATCAAAATTTTAAATAATGTGAATTGTTTAAATTAAACATGTATAATAATAGCAATGTGAATTATAATTTATGCTGTAAGAATCCAGTTGTTCATTTAAGAAAATATGTACTACAATTTAAGTAAGAACTACTTCATTGCACTCGCGTATGTTTTAGGCCAGACAAATATTTATTTATATCAGTGGGATATTTTTTAGCCTTAAAAATTCAATAATTTTATGTGGGGAAATAGTTTTCTGAGCCTACAAATCATCTGCTCGACTTGAAAATACATTTCTTTCCATCAATTCGCATTTTGTCAGTTGAAAGAAATATTCATTTTCATTCATGGCACATTCATTTGGAACAATGAGTCATTCATTTGGTTTAAAATGTATATTTTTGTCTTTAATTAATATTTCTTTGACTAAAATGTTTTATTTAAAGCAAAGAAACACCGTTAAAATGTACTAAAATAAAATTGAACCATAATTGGTTCATATCGAGAAATACGAATATTGAAAGTCATTTAATTGTTTTTTTGTTTGTTCTAATATCGACCTGAAACAAAATTGAAACCCTTGATTTTCTGTGTTATTTAATAAATCATTTTTCCAATTCAAAGTGCTCATATTTATGTACCTCAAATAAATATTCCTTTAAACTTATTCAGGAATTTCATTTTCTTGAGCCAAGTGACACTCACTTAGTGAACCTTTTTTCAGTATTGAGTAACATAACCTACCTGTACATATTTGACTAATTTAATTAGTAAATTTTAAGTAAGGATTACTGAGTTTTAATTGAAACTTAGTTACATTATAGCATTTTTGAATAAATAAGTCAGTGGCAAACTTTTTCATTTGCAATTAGTCATTTTTGTCTATAGTTTAAATTTGGAGAGAAAGATTGATAATACAATTGCTAAACGTGTTACATAGGTACAATGTCGTTGATAACGTCATACTATAGCTAACATTTGTGGTAGCTGTAGCCTTGGTTTTTTATATCAATGATCCATCGGGATGTCACTGATAATGTGATACAGTCATATAATTGAATTTACAGGTAAAGTTAGATATTTATTAACTAATACAATAATTACACAAGTATTGAAATGTTGCACCTAAACCCTTACTTGATACAGTTATAGGGTGCTCTACACCACAGCGACAAAAATGATTTTTAAAAAAATCTATTGAATATTTGTACTTGAAAATTTCATCAGATCATCCTAAGAGCTTACTTTAAAGGATTGTGTAGGTTGAATAGCCAAAAATTAAAATTAAGTATTAATTCAATAATTATTAAAGTAAGGAAAAATGGTCTTAGGGTGTTTTGCACCCCAGTGTGTCAAACAAGGGTTAAGAAAGAGAATTTTTTTTTTGTAATAAAATATAAATATAGTCCGTATATATATATATATAGTCTATAAAAATGGACCTTCGTATTATTTTTCAGTTTTTACATTGTGCAGGACACCAAACGTAGCTGATGTTCAGAATGATATTTATCATGCTAGGAATCTTTTTATTTGTTATGAAACATAACATTTGTTTATCTTTAACAAAGTTCCGCAAAATATAGATTTTAGTGTGAAAATAAAAAATTGCCTGAAAAAATCTATAAATAAGATATTGTTCACAAAATTGTTTATATTAATTATTAACTATACAATTATATATTCAGTACATATTACTTGAATCTATTTTCATTAAATCTGATAAAAGCGATTGATTCTTAGTAATTTGTTCGTTGATAACAAACACTATTCTTTTAAATACCCAATTTTGCCTCTGTTTATTTATATTCTTATACGAATATTACACAGCCACACAAAAAAAATCTTTTTTTCGAGTTTGGAGGTCAGACCATGTTTATTATATGTTTTTGGGGTCGCTGAATCCGAGTCCGAGTCCCAAAACCCCCAGCACGTCTGGGTTCTGACATAACCTCATAAAACCTCATAATTTTTTTTAAGATTAATTATTTTTTATTCTATGTCAGAACCCTAACGTGCTGAGGCTTTTTTGACTTCGGATTCGGATTCAGCGACCCCAAAAACATATAATAAACATGGCCTGTTCCCCGCACTTGAAAATACAAATTTTTATGAGGTTTTATGAGGTTATGTCGAAACCCCGACGTGCTAGGGTTTTTTTTACCTCGGATTCGGATTCAGCGACCCAAAAAACATATAGTCAACATGGTTTGACCTCCAGACCCAAAAAAGGAGGTTTTTTTTGTGTGGCTGTGTTATTGATTGTGTAAAACAATCTGTGAGTATTTATAGTTTGAAACTGTAAAATCTTCCTTTTTAATTATAAAGTGACATAAAATATTATTTACAATACGAAAAAATGTCAGCACTTCATTGACGTAATAGAAGTTTTTTTGGTTTGTTTCGTTAATCTTTTCTAAAGCGTTTCAGTATTTCATTGACCCTTCTATTTTAAACCATCTACTAAATTATAAACTGTGAAATCTTCCATGCGGTTTGACTTCATGTATCGAAACTAAAAATCTTACAACGCACTTTTTTCTGTGCAATTGAGGTCTCGGATTCAATAATAGGCCCGACGCAAGAAAACGCTAAAAGCGTTGTCCCCACGTCACAATAAATGGATATTTTTAAATTAGCAAAATTGTTATTTTTTAAGTATAGGCTAGTATAAAATAATAAGACGAAAATTTTTTCTATTTACATTTTTTGGGTCCAATCATTAGTTTTAATAATAATAATCATTTAAAAATTTTAATATTTTCCCTCAAAATCAGTAAGTGATCAATACATAAATCGTCATCACGCGATCAAATATTATTAAAACTATTTTAAATTTGGTAAGCATACAAAACAATACACAATTTTAAAATGATCTTTTGTTTAATAATATTGAATTGCAAATTAAGGCCGATCGCTAACGACGATTTTCTAGTTTCGCCAACAAGTATTGAGGGAACATCAAATTTGAAAAAAATGTCATGCGAAAAAGTTATTCTATACTCTTGAAAGAAGATTTCTTGAAAGTTTTAGATAGATTCCTTAAAAAATGGCAGGCAGTGAGCTTGCTGTTGGGCTTTCTGCGACTCGTCGCGTACTTTATTACAAAGTATATATTTCCCCCAGTTTTTAATGAATCTATCTAAAACTTTCCAGAAATCTTCATTTAAGAGTTTGGAATAACTTTCTCACTGGAAGTGATCCGCCTTAATTCACAATGAACTATTATTAGACAAAAAGTTATTTTCAACTTTTCTGTATTATTTTTTAGGAACTCCTAGAGTATACTTTGCTTGTGTACTGCATTTTAAACAGTTTCAATAATATTTTGCCGAGTTATGACGATTTATGTTCTACTCTCTTATTGATTTTTGGGAAAAATTTGTTTAATTTTTTTTTTATTGATCAAACTAATCGTCAGACAAAAAAAAATGTGAAGAGAAAAAATTTCGGTACGATTATTCTAAACAAGCCTATATTAAATTTTTTTTTGCTAATTCGAACGTTTCCAATTAGCGTTTCGAGCATCAAGAGAGTTCTTGAATCCGAGAGCAACATGTAAAAATTGAGAATGGTTAAATTTGTAATCTAGACATTTTGAAATTTCTATTATAACTTCTTAATAAATGTTTTACAATGCATGAAAGCCAAAATGCTGATAAAAAAAAAAAAAAAAAAAAAAAAAATAATACTATTACAATACTTTATACAGCTTCACAGAAGCCAACTTTACAATAATGCATGTATCGTAATGTTAAATTCTATTTAGAATTAAAATACAAGTGTATATTGTACTTAAAAATACCATGATTGTAATTTAGCATTGCGTTTGTTTTGTAACAATGTGGGAAAAGTGAGGCAGTTTACACCGCAGAATTTTGCCTACGCAGTAGGTTTTATTATGCAGTAAAATTGATGACTACGCATCTACATCGTATCATCGTGGCAGTTGCCATGGTAACGATTGAGCGCGCAATATGCATATGAATTCCGGGCATTAGGATAAGTTTTACTACGTATTCATCTACGTCGTAAAGCCTACTCTGTAGCAAGACTTACTGCGGTGTAATCTGACTCACGGTTAAGAGTCTAGTTTTAAGACCTTTAAATGTGCCTATATGACACACGTCTTACTTTATAGTACCAGCTGCGAATCTGTATTAGATTTCCCAGTTAGTAAATATTTACTTCTCATCTCTTTCTCTCTTGGCTCCTCTTTCTGATATCCCCCTCTCTCTTTCACTCTGTTGATTTCTCTGCACTTCTGTCACATGTATTTTGTCCCTCCTTCTTCCCCTCGTTTCATGTCTTTCAATGTCTTTCCCTTGAATGTCTTCTTGTCTCTCCCGACTCTCACCTGGGTTACTATGTATATGATTGCCTCTACCTCCCTCCATCGCATCAGAGAATCTTTTCTCCCTCACTGAGCCCCCCTACGCACTCGACACTGCTCGACACGCGGGAAGTGCTTAGCTTTAGCTTACCTGTCTTCTCAATTACTTGCTTAGTGTGCTGTCGGAATTTTTGCACCGGTGCCACGCTCAGTCACGCTCTCCGTGTAAACCACCTAAACCGCCTACGGTACAGCAGCGCACAGTACATTACACGTAAACATACGACAGGCATGCAATAAAAAGTGCTTTATCACGCGACCACCTGACCAATGAGGAACGCGTTGCTTTTAATCGCCCGTTATCTCTACTTTATCGTTGCACGTCGCGGACGGTAAAAAACAGTAAAAACGAGACGATTGCAATATTCAGTTGACCGGGAAAAGTGCGAAAAGTGCGAAATGTGCTTCGGAGGAATATTTATTGCAATAGCGCCACCCTTTCTTCCTACCATATAAACGTCATGGTGTAAGCCGTAAGGGCTGTAGTGTGTGCGTGAGTGAGTGCACTTGAGAGTGGCTTCGTGAAAATTACCCGTGTCGGTGCTTATTTTATAGTGCTTCCCGTTGTGCCAGGCATTTCTTATCTGCCTCGGAAAGCATTCTTTCCTCCATTTAATTACATACATCGCTTGAGTCCCCTATCATTGGATTATCAATAGTACATGTTCTCTTCGATATTTGGAAAGTTTTGGGTATATCTATTTAGAAAATAGTTGCTTTTCCTATCGGCTTCAAGTCATGAAATTATATTTGTTCAAAGAGAAAAACAATTCTTATTGGTAAACATAGTTCTGTTCTTCGTTTATTATTTATGAATAGTTTATCAAATACTTTTATTTATTATTTTAATATGCCTTGCAGATTTAGTTCTTATGTCAAGTCTGCTAATATTCAAGATTCTCGTTCCTTCGCTGCATTTATAATTTTTATTTGTTTATTTATCGCAGATTCAATAAGAATTCTTTAGGATTGGTTTTTCGGCCTTCGATCATTTAAAACCCAATATCCGGCTCAAAATAAGCCGAACTTTTTTTGTCTACCTTTGCCAATCAAGGAATCGAATTTATTCATATATATTCTAAAGACGACCTGCTTGTCTTATTTTGAATCAGTTAGTGGGAATCAGTGACGTACTTTTGGCTACCTCAATAAGGAAAAAAACACTCAAAAATCAGTCTACTCAGAAACGAAAATTTCAGATTTTGGTTGATTCAACGATAGAATATGGTTACTACAGAAGTGAAAAAGTTGTATATAGTTTATATATAATTGACAAAACACTTATATTTATTATTTGTTTTATACAGAAAAATTTACAAAACAAATAAAAAACATCATTGTCTTGCCAACTATCTATAAACTATATATAACTTTTTTACCTGAATATGAACAACAAATACTTGGTTGACCCAAATAATTTTTTTGATTGTTTTAACCAAATCTTTTGATAGATGAAGTATTTGGTTGATTCAACAACAAAAATGTGTTGGGTCATTCGAATATTTTATTGAATCAACCAATCTTTGTTGAATTTAACCAAATTTGTATGTATATCCAAGAAAACAGTTTCTTTGGGTCATGGACATCTTTTTCTGAGTGTAGTTACGAAAGATTTATTCCTTTTCAAATCAGATGAAGAGCACTACATTCGGCAAGGTCAATAATTAATTTTCAAAAAATAAAAAACATGTTAACATTTTTGAAAATTTCTGAATACCTATTATCGAACCTGTTATTGAATATTTTGTAAATAATTTTTCTTAAAATTTTGAAAAAATTCTTTTTTGTAGAGTTAGCTCTGAGGGAGCTGGAAAAGGGGTTAGTCTTACGAAAAATTCTGTGTACAGTTCGTTGTGGAAAACTTAATTTACACAAGAACTCCAATATAAGGCCAGTTTCGGGGGTTACCTCGCAGTGGCCGTAGCACTAAGTTGGTCGTTGGACGAATGGTGCGTGGTGGCGACGCATTGTTGACACTGCTTGTGCGCTGAAAAACTGCGTGGGCCAGCAGTTCTAGGAAGAACTAAATCAGTCGGCCTTATATTGGAGTTCTTGTGTATAACTATTTATGCGTTACGTGAATATTCAAGTATGAATGAGCCGTTTTACAATGTTACTTGAAAACATATTTATCTTATTTTAACTTTTTTTGTGGAAGTATTTTGCTTAAATTAACTTTCTTCAGTATTTGTTTTTAAAAAACAGTTTTTTAAGGAACATAATTATTTTTAAGCCTTCTTGTGGAATTTCGTTGCACAATGTGTTGTTTAAAAGTTCATGTTGGTTTAAAAAATGTACTTTCAGAAAATATATATTCTATCCTAATATTGTATTTTTTTATTTACTTAATGTAAGAACTAAGTTGTAAATGAGCAAAATAAGAACTTTTTTAAAATTTTGTGCTACAAATGAGTATGACTTCAAAATATTCAATAAAATTTAAGTGAAGTTGTGTTTACCCCACCAAAACTATATTAAACATTGTAATTTAAAAATATTAATTTTTTGTTTAAAACAAACCTGCTTGAATCAAATTCTTCTTATGGAAAATGAAATGCTCTTTCAGAAGTTTTAGTTTTCATTATAATCAATGGAAATGATCTTTTTTGAATGCTGAGTCCATCAATTTTATTTTAATCCTTTTTTCATAGGGTAGGGTTGATATGAATTTCGGATGAAAACCCTTTAATAAAGGAATATTTTTCAAACCGTAGTGTATAGGCCTTCGGATAGTTTCCTGGATTTAAATTTTAAGGTCCGGAAAATTTTACCAGACATTTAAACTGAAGAGTATGATATCAGTTGTGACAAAATTTTCAAGACGGTTCCCGACAGTAGTTTTCGTGTAGAAAACTATTCCAAAGCTTACAAATCGATATTTCGAATTGCTTTTGAGATTTCGTAACAGTTTAAAATGATCGGTCACACCTCCAACTCCTTTTTCCAGGTCGCCCTTTAAAAAATGCATTCCTCTAATGGTCGCTCGAAATATCGATTTTTATGTTTCGGAATCGCTTTCCTCACAACAAATCCTATCGGTAACTGTTTTGAAATTTCGTCACCACCGATATCATACTCTCCCGTTTGCCGGAATACTAAATTTTAAATCGGCAAAATTTGTCTTGACTATGCCAGTTCTGGTGTATTTACAAATTAATGTTATTAATTTCATAATACGATAGTACAATATTTTACTATTTAGATAAAGTTTTTAAAAATCTTTCCAGAAAAGAAAGTATGTTGACAACAAAATTTTCTGGACTAAAAAATTAGAGTCCGGCAACGTTTGCCAGAATACAACATTTGAATCCGGTTAAATTTGATGGAGGTTAACACTCGACCTTCCATAAAGGTATTCTATACATTTTATGGGTAATTTCTGTCAATCTATCAAATTTTCCAATGTTATTTTTACACGTCCTAAACATGGAGCCCTTATACTGCTATACCGGGTGTTTTTTTTCTTCAACTTGAGACATCGAAATATCTCAAAAAATACGCATCCTATGCAAAAAATATCCGTAATAAAAACTTTTTATTTTCGAGGAGGAAAAGCGTCTTTCAACCAAATGTACCCCACCCCACCCCCCAGAAGACATGGGGTTTTTTTTCGCGAATCAAAAAAAGTTTTTCGAATAAAACTCACGTATTTCATGAAGGAGAATCTGAATCTGTGATAAAAAATTGGGGTTCCCATTTTTTGAGATATTTCGATGTCTCAAGTTAAAAAAAAACACCTGGTATACTTAACCGGTTTGTATTGCGGAAGATTCCGTAATACTAGACAGTGCCGGAAATAAATTAGAAATGCATAATATATACTGTAGAAAAAAGGACGTGGCTACATGTACCGAAATATTGGTACTAATAGCCTCTTTTTCCGGTACATGTAGACATTCGCAAAAAGAACAACGAACAATCATTATCGGTGTATTCTAGTAATAAAAAATGGAAAATGTTAATAGACACTTATGAAGTCATATTTTATAACATTTTTTGAGAATTCCCTTCTTACGCAAATTATTTTTTATTCTAATACTTTAAAAAATTCTATAACGCTTTTGAAAAGTGTCATTTTTCCTATATACATATTATGCTCGAGTTTCTATCAATTCAAGGGGAAGGATTATTCATATTGATAAACATACTTCTATTCTCTATTGAATACGTGAATAAGTTATAGAATATCTTTATTAAATTGTTTCACATTTCAAGTCACTCAAAGTGCATTCTCATTACTCCGATGCATTTATTTAATTTTTCTTTGTTTTTATTCTTCATATTTGCAAATTACGAATTGAATATATGTTGATAAGCGTTTAATATCATACACAGAAAATATTATAAAATTTATATTGAATAGAATATTTAGTAAAAATTGATAAATTCTATAGGTAGTTTATCATGTTTAATTGTTTATTTAATTAATGCAAATGTATTCTCATATATAAAGGTTTTGAGTATAATTTAAAGAAAATCTTACAGTGAAATGTGATGATTCATACACGATTTTGTATTCGAAAAATGAAAAATATCAATAGTATTTTTGCTGATTGTTGAAGCCTTGAGTATATACTGGGTGTGCTTCTGGAAATGTTACAATATGATATATATATATATATATATATATAGTGACTCACAAATGAGGCAGAATCTGGACATTACCTACAACAATTTTATCTCTTTTCCGCCAATCGTTTGCTCATTGAAATAAGTATTAAGCACAAAACCACTCGAGGTTTCTATCTGATTTGCTAGATTACTAAGAAAGTTTTAATTATTAAGAAATTTGAATGATAAGAAATTTAAAGACTGATAAACAATTTCAAAATTTCCATAAATTTCAGCTACAATGTAGGACAGATTTTGCAATTGAGATTTACGATTTTTTCTGTAAAATTCGCAAAACCTGTTTGTAAAGTAAATACTTGGATAACTTTGACCTTCACCTATAAATTCGTGAACGTCTCACTGTAACTATGAGTGAATGTTATGAAGATCATTCACATTTAGTAATTATTGTATAATTCAGTAAAAATAATGAACTCTTCTAACTGTTTGAGAATGTTTGAAAAAGTTGAAATTTAAATAACTTAATTCAATTCAAGATACTTATTTCACATCAGTTGAATTGAAACTAACCGTGTCGCGCGATATCCCGCAAAGGAAATTAGTAGTTTGAAATTAAGAGAAAAAGCGAGAAAGAAACAGAAACGTGACATTTAGCGGCTCGATCCTGACCGAAAAAAAAAACGAGAATGATCAAGTGCAATCACTGGTATTAGAATTACAG